>JAYRBW010078040.1:12587-24379 GCA_036023295.1 Invenusta paracnida | reverse complement strand
TTTGAAATTCGATCTTTTATACTGTTTTAGAACGTAAATTACCATCGCATTGGTGGGAATATAAAATGGCGAACTCTAAATATTTAAACAAACATATTTACGCTTTTTTTGACCGAGTGAACTCTCTTGGTATTATTACTCTATGGTTGTATCTATGCTGTATCTATGGTAACATTTACATCACTGAAATTTTGTAATATACAAAATATTAAATTATAATGATATCAATGATAGTTTTGTTAGTTATGTTCAATTTTTTCCCCATTTAACTACCATTTTCCCCGTATAACTACCAAAAATAAACACCAATCATATATTTTGCAACTGAGGATATCAGCATTATTATTATTATACTAGTTGATAATTCCCAATTATGTTAATAGATTTCTAATCATATGAAATTATTAATGATTATTATTAGTTTCATAAAACACTTGTAACCAAGGAATTATTGTAAAACAGGTATGAACTTTATATGCTAATAAAAAAAATAAAAACAAGCAATTGTACTTGTTGTATAGAAAAATAGTTTGTTTGTATATTCGAGGGTCATTTTCACAGAATTGTGAAATTCAGAATAAAAACAAGAGATATTTAAAAATGTAGTAATACATATATTTATCATATCGGAAATTGGTGATTTTTTGGGGATATTCAAGCATTTCAAAAATTTAGCGCAATCAATCTTTATTATTATTTATTATTATTATTTATATCAATATTTATAGCAAAATTGTGTTTCTGCTTACTGCTCCCCTGTGCTTCAGACACCGAGGACACTGAACTCATCACCTTGTGTCTCAAATTCCAGGACGATCTTCGTCATCACGCCGAACTGGAGGTGAATCAACTTAACTGTCACTAAATTTAATAAACAAGCTTTTGGAAACGCCAAACATTTCTGTATATTTATAATCAGAGTCCTCATTTAAGACAATGTCAAATCAGTGAATTATTTATCGATTGCATAATTATACGGTTGTTTATCTTAATGTAACGTAGCAACTGGATTCAACACTCGGGTTTCGATTACTAATTTTCTGATACTGAATTAATTTAGTCTATTTCTTTTTTTATTGAATAAAAAGATGTTTTTTGGCTAACCGTAAAAACTTCCCCTTTTATAAGAAATCTAAACCGATTCATTGTACTGACAGATAAATTTATAACTAAATCAGAGATATTTGTTGTAAATACATAAATCACGGTATTTAATTGGTCAGGTAAATAGACTAAGTTTTACAGCACGTTTAATAAGCAAATAGAGTTATAGCCGATTTTGTTCGAGGTTTTGTATACTTTGTGGTTAATTGTGATTAAAATCTATATAATTATTTATATTTGCGCTTCAATTTCAAAAGAACGTTATGTGATATTTATTTAAATTAAATTAATAATATTAGCTCATGTATGAACCTAAGGAGAACGCTGTTATTTCTTTGGTGATATATGTTCAGTACACAGCTGCTCGCAAACGTGATGAGATGATTTTTTTTATTGGTGGCAACATTTGTTTGATTTGAGACAAGCGACGCAAACTTTTGCACTGCTAGACTGTTGTCCAGCTTACTAGAACGCTAACTGTATATTCCAATGTCTATAAATTGAGTACAGTAAATTGTTACTTATTTGTCAACAAAACGTCAAAAGTGTTCAAATTTTCTAAATAATTATATTCCTATTATCACTTTGGATTTCTCTCTTTACCTTAGACGAACCCTCCACCATGGTTGGCCAAAACTACGCAAAACATTTGCTCTCAGGTCGCCTGCATTATCAAGACTGTTCACCAGGTCAGTTTAGAACCATCAAATTGACTCCGACACTTACAGTGACAACCTAACAACGCATTGTTTTTGTACTTCTGTCATACTAACCACACAGCAACTTATCTAAACATCAAACTAATTTAGTAAAAACACATTTATTAAATTGAATTCAGAATTTGTTGACAATTTAATGTCTGAAAATGTTCCTTCAACTTTGATGATATTGTTCGTCTCTATTACTGGGCTTCGTTGTTCGTACGTATTTATTTTCAATTTGATTTATAACAGTGATATTTTGTCAATTATGTTTAAAACATGTGTGTGATCAATCGAAATGACTTTGCCTTCGTTTTAATCTCGTTTTTTCTGAATTTAGAGAACCATTATTGTCTTATTTCAAAGAATATTAACCAACTACTAATGTCAAATTATAATGCTTATTATATACCTGTATATATGTTGTTATTGTACGGTTGAAGTAGGCATTATTATACCTTCTGATGTAAGTTTATCCTTTATACTGAATCTGTGGAATCACTGTCTAAACTTAAATATTATCAAAAAATGGAGAAAAACTTAGATTTTTCAGGTTAAAATCTGACAGTTTCAATTGTTACATTATATTGTTATGTTTTAAGCTTTAGATTTTATCCTAAAAAAAGTCTACTTTTCAAAATATTTTAGAATAATATATTGTCACATTTAAAGTTAACATTAGGCATTAATAATATTGTGCTTAATTTGTACTTAGGCATAATAAGGATTAACAAACTATAAATTATCAACTAATTTCACAATTGATAAATCAAAAATTCTTTAATATTAAAACTCAGTTCTCTTGAATTTGTGCTATACGACGTACTTTTTTTGGATACATTGTTTAACATTACAATTTCAGAAATATCACTTACATTAAGTGCAACTAATTACCATTCTTATAATCACTACTATTACATTTAATTAAAATAGATTACTTGCGATCAGTTTTTCTATATTATGTTGTATTACCTGGTTTATAATGAAATCAATATGTATTACTAAGAGTTACGATAAACATAATTACTAAATAATACATTTTTAAAGCTGAATTTTAGCATCTTACACTTCCGACCTTCTTAATCCCAATGCCTCAAATATGTTCGAAGCTTCGCACGATACGCAAATATATTCCACATCTTTGTGTCTAGTGATTTGATCTACTTTAATAAATTTCCAAAAATCCAACATCACAAATAGTTGTCAGTATTTTACACTATATATAATATAATATAGAATATATATAGTGTATATATTATATTGGAACTGTAACTTCTTAGCTGTATAATATTCGACTTCCATTACATTTTTATTGATTTTAAACCCACATCAGTTTTTCTATAACTTATCTTGTACATATTGACTATTATAATCACTCAGACTTTATTTCAACTAAAAAAACTGGTTATGATTTATTTCTAATTATTATATATATATTTTTTACTTTACAACCTGCCACCATTTTTTGTTTCCTACTCAATATTTATACCAACATACATTTTAAAAGATGATTATATAAATCAGTTTGTACTCAGATGTCAACTTTTTTACTTACAAATATATTCCCCTCTTTTCTCATGCTCGAATTTTAATTTAATTTTAGTATATCGTGTTTGGAAACTTAGTAGTTAAGTTAACTTAGCCTGACAAGCTATGTATATATAATATACATATGTTAAAGATCAGTGGAAAAGCATACAATAGACGCTGAGATTTGATATTCCAGTTATTTACGCTCAGGATATTACGTCCCATGAGGACGCAACCCGCCAATCTCTCCTCCACTCATAGCTATCACAGCGCACTGAGTCCTGGAACGTTTCTAACAAGCCTCGTGTTCTACTTTAATAATGTAGTCTCTATTATTGAAAGGGTTGGGGCAATTTGTTTCTAGCCAATCACTGTAGAGATAGGTATGCATTTTGCATTTTATATTGATGATCAATAATTTGATCCTTTTTTATTCAGAAAATTCTGTGAAATCGGATAAAAATTCCCCTATTTAGCGTGTCATGTTCTCGTCACTGTATTAAAAACTGAACAGGTAATAATTTTAAACATATGTAGGTACTGATGAAATGTGCAAAGCTATTCTAGAAAAATACGGTGAACTAAATAATTTGATTCCAAAATTATCGCCAATTGCATTTTACGCATTGATTTTCTAAAAATATATGAATATAACATATATATAATTTGTCAACCCTGACTGGAGTCCTTCTAAAAACAAATTTGAAAGTGTAATTTTCTTTGAATTAGATATTGCTTATTAAAAAACGAATGCAGATATACTTAAAAATGCGTATATTGTAAAAGTATAGCATGAAATATATATATT
This sequence comes from Invenusta paracnida, assembly GCA_036023295.1. Lineage (NCBI taxonomy): Eukaryota > Metazoa > Platyhelminthes > Proseriata > Coelogynoporidae > Invenusta > Invenusta paracnida. The sequence goes on along the minus strand of JAYRBW010078040.1, from coordinate 20,236 downwards.
ATTATTTACAATAGAAGTCAATTGGAATAAATATAATATATATGCACAAAGAGGACCAGAATATTAGTCATTCATGGAATGTGGGTATATATATTGTCATCACAATTTGAGGGATTTGTACATTAATCATATATATAATGTTTACAATTTTCAATAAATAAGAAAGGGTAGTTAGATGCGGGAAGAGTGGGATATTGTGCTTTAGCAGATTATATTTTCGTCTATTACATTTTACTTTAACCCCCTAATTAAAGTGAAATTTGTAGATTACGCAGACCGAGTTTTTGATTCCATTTAATTTTGGGTGTTATTTAGTGCATAAGATAGATAAGAAGAAGAAGATAGCATACAACTTTATAAGATTTAGATTAGATTCATAATTATTTAGTATTGTTCTGTTGTCAGCTCAAATATCTCTAATATGAAATATTTATTGTAGAGCAAGGCTTCAAATTTGTAAGCGATCAATATAATTGACCTTGTACCCATTGATTGTAGTAGCTTTTTTTGAAAAGCGTATTTTAATAATTTTTTCTGCAGTAAATATTGCTCGTTTCAATGCAATGCCTATATAAAATGTGACATATTATTGTTCAATTCATAAACGCTATATCTGCCACAATCTCTTTACTGTATAAAACATGATTACTCGAGAAGATTGTGTATATACACAATATGTGCAATTAAAATCTTCGAAACACTATTTTCCTCTTTTTTAATACAGAAAAATAATATGTAAAAAACGTAAATTACAAAATGTTGGAACAATTTATACAAAGAAAGGAGAGATGGTAAACAAAAAAGATTTGACGTGACCACAGCGCATTGAATATTGGGATATATATATAAATATATGCATTTTATTTAAAACATTATATTGGACAGTGGAAATGGGGAAACTATATATATTATATATAAATAAACTGTACACATGTTATTGATGCTTGCATCTTCATCCAATCAACCAAATGTAAACAACAATCGTTGCCAATAACAACTTGTTATGAATATGAAGATTCGTAGCGCTGCCACCTCTGCTTGCACCTTTGGAATAGTCTTTCCGTTGGGATGCGACAAATACCCCTAAAAATAATAATTAACAATACTATACTACTAGTATTTTTGTAGGTAGAAAAGTAAGCCAAACAACTAATTTTAAAAGTTAAAATCTATTTTTACGAAATTTTCAACTACACCTTGCTGACATATTAAAAGCAGCTTTTTTTTTAATTAAATTAAAAATATATAAATAAAATATACTATCAACTATTTTCACATGCACAAACGCGCTATAAAAACCGCTTAACTTTGCTTGTCTAAAGTTAACAAACCAATTTATGATTAACCCCTCAAGAATAAACTAAGGTAAATACAATCATCCCACAGTAAAGTCGTTTCAGAAGTTCGAACTGTCTATTCGTATATATAGTAAACTTATCAATTTTAAATAATACATCGCGCAACAATAATTATAGTTACATCTTCCATATAAATACTTAATTGCTCATGAATTTGCAATTTTTGTGACCGCACCAAAAATATTATGTTTTTCCTGTAATATATAATAGTGAACTTAAACATACCAGATCTATCGTTAGAAGTTGTGGCGGCAGGAGTTACAAAGCCGTCGTTTTGTTTGCCATTATCCGAATTTCGGCGCACCGATTCGTAATCGCTTGATTTGTAACCTGAGGGGTCTAAGTGAAATGTTCAGCGAAACATTTTATTTTATGTAAAACATTTTTGCGATTAGTGGTATAATTGATTCTTAAATAAACATTAGTTAGATGAATTCCACATTATACTATAATTAAAAGTACCAAATAAATTCTCTTTCCGCTTTGATAAATGTATAAACATAACTTGTAGTTTATATATTTAACTAATAATGAATGCGTGTCTCCATTGTAATAATATTGTTTACCAAAACTTAAATAATAAATACAATTGACACTCATTTAAAAAGAGTATTGAAGAAGTTTTGACTAATTTAATCGTCCTTGTTCTCAAAAAGACAAATAACTTTTACATTTAAAATTTGAATCACTACAACTGTAACTATAAAGATATTTACTGTCAAAATGATATTCATAATATCCCCAATGTATAAATAAACTGTTTGAATTGTATAATTAGTTGAAAATAAGTTTTATGTATTTCAAAATATAATTATTATAATAATATTATATTCATGATTATATATTAATTTATAAATGGTATCTATTACTAGCTTCTCTGTCTACTCACCCCAGGAATGGATCACTTGTGGATAGGTTCCTGAAAAAACAAAAAAAACAACGAGCCATAGAAATAAGTGTTAGACAGCAGTTGAAGTAACACGTCTGTTCATGCAAAGCAAGTGTGCGACCGCAGATTAGCTTAGAATGGTGGAAAATTCAATAGATGCTTATAGAAAAACGAGTATTATATGCAAAAACTTGGTAGTATAACACGGTCTACAGATAGTCATAATTTTACTATAATTGTATACCTTTCGAAAGTTAAATATTTACTTGTTTGTTAATGTAAACAAAAACCTGTATCTATTATTCAACTATCTTATTGTAGTTGTTTCCTGATGGGGTCACGTGCTTTTTCTCAGCTTTATGATTGGATAATATCTGATCTTACTCCGTCCACGAAGTAGTTGCATATACTTTTCGCTTCAATCCTCTCCTATTTCTTTTTATATAATGAGCGGTAAATTATATCAACTTATTAAACGGTGCTAAGTGTGCTAACTATAAGTGCTCACCAAGGATATCTTACTGCATTTGTAAATAATAGAAGTGCCCTCTATAGCTGCTGTAGTACATTGTTTTGACTTGAAACAATTTTGGAAATGATTGGAATAATTTTTAAATATTGAAATGGTAAGCCAATGAGAAAATGCAATTTATATTTTTTTTACATTAAATTTGTCTTCCGAGAGATGTGATATTTTTTGGGAGATTTGTCTATTCGAATTAGAAGTCTAATTTAAGGATTACCTTGCTTGGTTTGTCGAAGCATTAAGTTTTAAAATCCGATCCATACAATTTCCAAAGATCAATTTACTGCAATGAGTATAGCTAACAGGTTGCTCGTTTTATTAACAAACAAAGCTCATTTTTCAGCTTCTAAACTGATGTGTGAATTCTATTTTTCGATATCTGCTAGTAGTGCCAGCATAGTTATTTTTTGTGTGAGAGTCAAAAGAGGAACCTAACACGATTGCACTATTTTATTGTTACATTAATCACATTACGTAGATAAGTACATTGCTACATTGTTACATTCATAAATATATTTATGACAACATGTAATTTAAATGAAACAAAACAATACTCTACCCAGAAGTTTCTGCTAAAAGGCTACTTCACATTTTCAGCCTATCGCCTTTGCTTTCCTCTTTAATTCTCAAATGTTTGTCATTCTCGTTCACCCTTTCTCTCCCTTTTCCTGTGCTTTCCAATAGTTTACTTTCTATTAAACGTTGTTTACGTTCTTTGAAAACTGAAATTACACTTAAACTAGCGTTACATGCTCTGTCCATTTGGTGTATTTAAACTCTTTGATATATGAGTACTCATACCTAAATATACATATTTGTTGTAAGAAAATGATTGTGGTATGCATGCAGTTTATATAATGAAATCATAGATGACATCCACCACTTACAAGCTCAGCTACTACAGAGACCACGAACTTACTTGTGACTTCGGTGGCTTTTCTGAAGGCCCCGAAAGGGGAGAGAACCACGCATCGATAGATACCGTAGTCAGCAAGAGTGAGATTCACGATCCAAAGAGTCGCTCGGAAGGATTTGGATTCCATTCGGGGTTCTGCAAGTCACGAGATATTAAAGTTTATTGGAGATGGGGGCGCAAATATACACCTACCATACTATTATTAGAAACAGTTATGTAGCTTTTGGGGTATTTAGTAAGTTGATAAAACATCGTGTGTCTGCTTATTTTGTATTTTGTTTTAGAAACAATTGAATTTTAGTACTCACAATCTTATTGGTTGTTTTCTTGTTTACTTTTAACATTAGATGTCTATCTCATGGAATGCATAATGATATCGCCTCTGTTGTGCAATCAAAAGTTTATCATTCTCTGTTAGAAAAAAGGGTACGAAAAAGGGTTCTTTTCACCAAAAGGGTTTTTTCTAAGGGTATTTTCAATCGAAAAGAACCCTTTAAAAATACTTTTTTGAAAAACCCTTTTGAATTACCTTTGAAATTATCAAAAATATTCGAAACAAATATTTGTAATTAAATGATTAAAAAACGAGTGTAGAACGTTAACTACTTTTTAACATCTATATTATATGCTTGTAAATAAAGAAACTTATATATCTTGTCAACATGCAGACACAAATTGTAAATCCTCTGTGGCCTAGTGGATAACGTGTATGCCTACGGTACAGGTGACCCGGGTTCGAATCCCGACCGGGCCAATAATTTTTTTTGAAAAACTGTCAATGGTTTTATTAAAATTTATATTGATATAATTTCAAGTATTGACTTTTTACAAAAAATTCAAGTATTGTGTAAGAATGGACTACCTTACGAGCGTCTGGTGGTCTATTACCAGACCAATTTTCTTTTTTTGAAAATTACCTTTTCAGAAAAGAACCCCATGGAAATACCCTTTTAGGGGTTCTTTTCAGGAAAGAACCCCATAGAAATACCCTTTTAGGGGTACTAATTTGGGTTTTTTAAAAAGAACCCATAAAGGGTTCGCGCCAGGATCCCCAGAAAGAACCCTTTTTTGGGATGAAAAATACCCTTTTTTCTAACAGAGTTCTCTTCAGCCAATTGAATGAGGCCCGTTTTTGCAAATCAATTTTTAAAGCCTTCATTCATTCTTCTCTACACTCAATCGATAATGAACTTAGACCATAAGATATTAACCTAAGACGTTTACGTTAAGATAGGGTTGTTATTGCTGAGAAAGAAAATACAACGACACACTCTGGTAGCACCCAATAGCAAACATCGACCGCTCACCAATACTAATGCAGTATTTTCCATTCCGGATGTTGACCATGCAGTTGTCATGGAGACCCACAATCCGCGTCCCATGGAATTCCCAGTATATCGAGCTGACGGGATAGCCGAAAACAATGGCCTGTACCATCGTGGTCTTCTGGAGAAGCTGGCCTATTCGGCTGTTCACCATGGCGATTTCGGGAGGATCTGGAGTAGCAAGGAGATGGTTCAAAGACAATCAATAATAAATAATGATTATTTTAATATACCACACGAGGGCGTATCATATGTATATCGGCAAGTTCTGGTTACGACATGTTCTATAATAAAAAACAACTAACCAAGTAAGCCGTTTAAAATTTGTCGTATTTTTTAAACATCCCTTTATGGAATGTTTTGAATGCCAAATTCTGATAATATTTCATTTTACAGTTCATCTGTATAAATATGTTCATTCATAATTTTTATTCAATATTAAAGAAATAATCAATTAATTCGTTTGTAGTGTACATATTTCAGGTATATATATTCCGTACTCATAAAACACTCATAAAAGCGATAAAATATTGGACACAGTAGTTTCATATTATCCATCTATTCCTCCATCAAGATTTCACTGTTTTCATTTCAGAGTCGGCGAAAGTGTGTCACTTCTAATCTACTTATAACTACACAAAATGGAATTAAAAAAAATAGAAAAGATTGAAATAAATCAATATACTTTATATAGTATTACAATTTGGTTGTAATTCTTTTGAAATTACTCATATATCCAAAAACATTTTCTGACAAAACATAATATTGAAAAACATTTACTGACCAAATTTGCGTACACAGTCAAATTTTCAAAAGACAATCAATAATAAAATTGACACAATTTCGCTAAAACTATGCAAATTTTTAAACTTATTAAACTATTCTTAAATTACTAAATGGTAGACACGTTAGCGAACTGGGTTTAGCAAGCAGCGCGAGAACAGATAAGAAGAAGACCACGTGGGCAACTCACAAAATACGTCAAGCTCGGTGTCTCGGAAAGCCTTGGGTCCGACTCCATTGTCCGCTACACAAGTGATGGTGCCACGCATTGTTCTGGACACGTTCCTGATGGTGAGTTTATTGTAGTCGATGAACATGCCTGATGATAGAAGAGAAGGAAGGATCGAGCGGGAATGGGGAAGTTATTCGCAGAGATATCTGAGAAGAAGACCCTAGTACAATTAATCAATAAACTTATTTCTACAACATTTTCAAAATGCGATTAATATGATTTTATAAATAATAATTTATCTACACTGTCAAGTTTAATAAATATTTTGATTTAATTTGTATTAGCTACAAAATTTTAACAAAACAAATTCTAAATTTTACTAAATATGTTTACCAAATATTCAGCTATTATATATACTCATAATTCAGTATTTTGATATGTTTATTTGATCCTATACTTAATTTACTTATAAAAGAATATATTTAATTTTGAAGGTATACTTAGCAGTACCCTCAAACGAATTTCAATTATATACTACGATAGCTGATAAGCACGTTCTATTGTTTTCCGAAAGAATTGTACATATATTACCAAATATTCCAAATATACTGCTAAAATTATCTATACTACTACTTACTATATTGAGTAATAAGAATCGTTTTAAATATATTTTTATGATTATATTTAATTTAAAGAGCTTTCTATTAATTTTTTATAAAATTTATAACTTTTAATTTAGTTATATTTTCTTCAACAATACTTCATAAATAAAATTCATGACAACCATATTTGGAACATAAAATATAGTCAATATTTATTTTCTGACTTTCCATTTCCTTTTTGCTTATTTTCTTTATCTACCAAATTTTCAATGATTAATTTCTAAATCGAATAAATAAGATTAGACGAAAGTGTATATCATAATATGAAGAATTATTTAGTTAAAATAACAAGTTAACAGCGCATCTGTGAAGCAAAGATCAAAGCATTAATAAATGCAGATGAAGAACCTCACCAGTCTTGGCGCTACTTTCCAGATACTGTTTCTCTCTTCCCTCTGGTGCCGAGTACCAGGTGATATTAGGACGAGGCCGGCCCCAAGTGTTGCAGACCAGCTGAGCCGAGTCACCCTCGTTCATTTGCATCTTGCGCTGTGTGGAGCCATTGGAAAAGACCTCAGGAGGCACTACAAACAGAATGGAAGGTTAAAAAGAAGAATATTGTGCAGTTATATAGATATAAGACTTGAAATTATTATCTAGCTTTCACTAGTCTCCTTATTGAAAGTCGTCCAAAATAACTTTATTTTTCCTCTTTAACCAATTAATATCTCAACAATAATGCGATGCATTAGACTTAACTGTATGACGAACATATAGTTTTAAAAATACAAACTAAAATGTAATATGTTTAAAGCATACTTACTTGAAACATTATAGAGATCATAACAGGATTAGAATTACATTTTTGAGATTTTCCGAAAATGAAAGTTTCGATATATTGTAGATGTTTTAAGTTTAGTTTGATTTTGGATAATAATCAAATACCTAAGATACGATGATAATTAGGAATAATATTTTGCTAATTACTTCATGTATTAAGCCTCCAAATACCAAGCTTTGCGCATCCATATCCTGGGGGGGGGGGGGGGGGGTGGAGGAACTTTAAAAAAAAAAATAT
>JAYRBW010078040.1:0-12577 GCA_036023295.1 Invenusta paracnida | reverse complement strand
CCCCCCCCCCCCCCCGAACGGTAAAAAGAAAAATCTGTTATATAATATTCAATTGAAAAAAAGGTTAAATGAATATTTTTAATTAAAATTATATATAAAGATAGACACTTTGTATTTTTTTTATATTTAGATTTCGAAAAATGTTTGTTTCTACAATAAAGGTAATGTTCATTGTACTTCGGCAATTAATACATAAAATAGTCAGTGCTCAAATCAGAGTTTCGTCGATTTTAAGAGAGATAATCATTTGTATATTATAATTATTTTTAGAAAAAAAATGCATTTTTAGAGTACCTGTGAGTGCACAAAAGCTAATCGCCTTGTGTTACCGAGCTTACAACAAAATAAGTGTTTTTTAAAAGAATACCTGTCTATACATAGATATAATATGGTATTATGAAATGTGCATGCTTGAAATTAGTAAAATATTACATTATTTAGAGTCATTTGTAAAATATTACTAAAAAAGTTAAAAAGAAAAATTGGCACGTATGCTTAGCATGTATAATTGATATGCCTGGTTTCAAAACGCGTTTGACTATTTTCAAACAGTTGCTGTTTTACAGTTCAAATAGAACTATTCAAAATAAGGACGGCAAATCAAATTGATGAAAACTAAGTATCAAAATTTAATTGTTTAATAATTTAGTCTATATTATACGTATTTACGAGTAATATGCCAACTTACACGAATACATTAAATACATGTAAGTATGTATAAATATACAAATCTATTCATAATATCAATTTTTGTTATGAAATTTGTATGTATACATTAAGCATATCTTATCGTATATTATAATGAGCACAGTATACATATAACGGGGACCTACCGAGGACCTTGACGGTTACGATCTTTTTGTAAAGAGGACTACCGGAGATGAGACATTCGTAGTTGCCCTCATCGTCCAGTCTGACTCCCAGAATCTGGAGGTCCATGCGGAGAAGAGGAAACGTGGAAGTCGGAGGCTGACTTCGGAAGCGGCTATCGGCTGTGAGTCTTTGGAAATTGAAAGTGATGTAGTCCTGGTCCTTGAGGCGTTTCCAGGAGCACTGGAGAGGTGTGGAGGAGAGAGAGAGAGAGAGAGCTTGACTTAATTGTTTTGGTAATCTGGTGAAAGGTCATAAAATAAAATTAAAATTAAAAAATGGCGTTTAGTTTCCCCTTTTCGCATCCTAACATGTCCTTGAACATGTACAGCTTATTGGAGTCATTCGTAAAGGAACTTAACTGTAAGTCAACACTGACTGTTACAATTAATCGTAGGTAAACCATCGTTCGCTAATGTTTAAAGATTCCAGCTTAATCTGTAATCGTGAGCAGACGCAGGATTTGAACGCGGGATACTCGCTAAATAGTTTTGACAAGCTAATCATTTCATAAATGCGTCTTTAAAATGATTCTATCGATACTTTTTCGAAAAACGACAAGAAAAAGTAGAATCATTAAAGAATAATAGAGTGAAATGGGAGTAAGAAAAAAATGAAATAACAGTCAGTATATTATAATAAAAATTAAAAAAAGATATTTACAAATTTTCAAACCGGAAATTTTAATATTTGAGAATAGAACAAAAGAGAAAAATAGAAGAAATAGAAAATATATATTAAAAGTGAAAATAAGGAACCGGGTATAGTGATTTAGCGGTTGTAGGCCTTTTCTTATTTAGCTGAATAATAATTTCTTACCAAAACATCATTGTTTTATTTAAAATAAGAAAAAGGAGAAAACACAGAGTAAATATAAGAGAGAAGCAGAAGAAATTAACATAACAATAGATAGAAGAAGATTGATGAAGTAAGAAAAGTAAGTTTGAAACAACAATTGGAATATTTTAGAATAAAAAATAAGAAAAAGAATAGATATCTTGAGAAAACAGATATGAAGAAAAAGAAATATAGGCTGTCAATTAGAATGAGTAGGACGACGTAATTATCGATTATTTCAGTTGAACTATTTGTATTTTAAATATGGTTTTTAACTGTTAGCGATAATATATATGTAGACAGTTTTTAAAACATGGTTTAGAATTTTAAATGCATAGTTATATTTATATCAAACAAAGCTAATTGGCAACATTTAATATAAAATATGTTTCGCTTGATTTAAACAGATAAATTGAAAAAATTCATGCATCATTATATGAGTATAGAATTTAGAGGATTGGCATCAACTCAGCCTAACATCAGTGCAATCTACCTTCCTTCATTAGAATTTGAATTATTTTATTTTTCTTACTGGACTGCGAAAAAATCGAAGGTCCTCTTTGCTTACATACGAGTATATATTTGTGACCTAAAAATAATTCAATAATGGTGAGTTTCAGACCGCCAATTTTGCTCCGCACTTTCTTCAAGGGCTCACAATTACTCTCTTAAAATAAAATAAACTGTTTTAAATTATAGAGTAAATCAAAAGGGGAGCAATGCTACAGCCTGTATATGTCCTTTTTCGATTATATTCAATCTTTTCAAATTGTATATAGATATTAAAATATTTCTAAACAATTTTGTGGACTATGGTCTTCGGTATGTTTCTTAATACTACATACCAGATATTTTAGCCTAAATTTATTTTATATGTTTGTGTTTTTTTATATTTCTTAAGAAATAATTAACACAACGTGAACACACAACGGAATTTTCTTTCGAATATACATGTTTTTACCGAACAATTTTTATAAAAGTATTTTAAATAAAGTTGTTATTTCATTCTATACAAGAAGACATGCGGAATTTATTGTCTACCGATATAGAAATAAAATTCTGAACATTTTAATCAAATATAATAATAACTCGACATATGCCCAATACGATATACAACATTTAAATATAAAAGGTAGACTAGCCATTATAGAGTAATTAAGATTATTGGTTTGTAATTGACTTCGACTTATATTTATCAATAAATATTTATTAATTAAGATTATTGGTTTATAATTGACTTCAGCTTATATTTATCAATAACATCTTTGCACAAAAGTAGAATATTAAAACAAGTCGCAGTATGAAGACATATAGAGCATATATACGACTTAAAGTGTGTTCCTAAAAGATTTTTGACTGCCAAAATGCTCGATAATTATTAAGTTGCCAGTGTCCAAACAGGAAATATATTCCTAGCTGAAAAAAAAGTTTTTATAATAAAAAATAAAATAATTCCAAAAATACGGGAGTTTACGCGAAGTGCAGCAAAACCATCTTCAGTGATGTGAAATTCCGGAATATTTATTTTGTCATCTATGCATTTAGCGGGACTGGTGTGAACTCTCCTTAAGCACAAATCCCTCACGCAGAAAAAGAAATAATATGTGTGACTGTCATTATCGACAGTGTTGTGCCGACTGACTGGCTTTAAGAAAGATGCGGTATGTTCTAGTCTTTGTAATATGAACGGTATGTGTGATAGTAGTGTCTTCTCTTCTTGTCTGTCATGGTCATATATTCATCAGCACATACAAAGGTATGCCCATATTCAGAAAAGAGCCGATATATTCTAAATCTTGTCATCGCACCGCTCTTCTCTCCTGTTCTTCATTTTCCTGACACCTCTCTTTGGTTGTTATTGTTGGTCCTATAAAACCGACAAATGACAGAGAGAGGAGTGTTTTTGGGAAGAAAGAGGGAAGCTTTCAGAAGAAATTTCGGTGGGCGATCTCTTCCGAAAATTGAGTTAGGACACGTGGAGTGTGAAACTGGACGAAACCTTTTCGAGCCACTTAAATTCACGTCAAGTTTCAGAGAGGATGGGAGGTCGAGAAAGAAGGGGATAGCGCAGGTTTAGCGGCGGTACGTATTATAATAGGGGAGAAAAATAAGAACGAATAACTCTCTCTCTCTCTCAAATAAGGGTTTGCGACAGGCACAGTGCTAGATCTAATTTGACTCAAATTAATTGCTATTTCAACTTTTCTGTTTCACTATTTTCTCTCTCTCTCTCTCTTTTGGACGACGTTTGAAAGTTACTGGGAGTTTGACGAGTCAGTGGTGGAGATTTTGTATTAGCTATACATTGGCGGTATTTTTTATTAGTCTCTAGCAGCTTGCCTGTGATGTTATAGAGTAGTCATGACACAAGCTTAATACACACTGCCAAAGTTTTAGAGAATTGTTAAATGCATAAAAAGGTTCACTAATTAAAACTAATACCAAAGTCAGACTTCTAATTTGGCGAACACATAAACTTTTCAAACATAAACGATATTGATTTGTTTTTTCTTCTGTTTACGCGTCTATTGTTCTTACTTTTTTTACATCAACAGCTAACCGTTAAAGACATTTGCCTTACAATTCAATTTCCATTCTTATATACAGTTGTGCAGAATATATATTTGGTATTTATTAATAAGCTGGTCAATAATAATGTTTGTATTATAATGAGAGAATGTAAGTTTTTGCTATATAAAACGGAATATAATGTATTTAATTATGTAAATAATTCAGCCACTTAAATTTAACAAAAACATTTTGTATAATAAATAGACGATGTTTAACGTTTCGCGTACTACATAGCTAATGTCAATAAAAGTTGTGTCGCATGTACATAGAATATGTTATGGAAGTGTCTATTAGAGGACACTTTATCCTGAGCCTACAGCATGGTGAGGTAGGGTGACCAGCGCCAATCCTCGCTGCCTTTAACTTCCCCAGTATTTGCAAACGCTTCCCAGTTATTAACTGCTGGGTGGACAAGAGGGGAACATTTGGTTGTGAGTCCAAATTGGAGTTCGAACCTGTGATCCGTATGGTAGGCCAGCGGTCTAACCAGAACCACCACGCCCGGATCGCTACCCTATTTATAAAATGAAATATCAAGTATTGTAGATTTTGACTACGTTGACAAGGATTTATTTAATTAAGTTTACATGATAATACATAAGAATACCTTAAATAAATATTTACCATTAATGCATTGAGCTAAACTTTGTTATAAGTTATGATTTTATTTTATATATTATATGTCTTCCAACTTTTTTTTAACTGTGATTGAATTGAAATGTTCTGCAGTTCGAGACGAATCTTCTTTGTTTGAATCTATATACTTAACTCAATTATTGCACATTTACAAATGTACTTAATTGAAAAGATTTCTGTTAAAATCCACTGAAATAATTCTATAAACTTTTACAATGTAATTTTTTAAAGTGAATAAATCGCTTGCCCTTTTTAATCGATTAACAATGGGAAATGTAACGTGTACATGTATTAAGATAAATTGAAACGGAAATACTTTTTTACAAGTTTGTTTCTTTATTTGACACAACTAATTAATCACACGTAAACAATGTATCTATCTATCTAATAATTTACAAAAATTAAAGACGAGAAAAGTTCTTAAAAAATAAATTGTGAAATGATCCGTAACTTTAAACAAGAAAGTTTCCTTTGGAAAGCCACCCCGACGTTTTCTTCTAAAAATCAATTATATTTCCAACTTCGACTAATATGGTCCAATTTTCTTTGAGAGTACTTCGGTAAATGAAGGTGGTGATTCTTCCTTAAAATTTGGGTAATATTATTATTTTAAGTGTGAGAAAAATCGTCACAAACACCAAAGGAAGACAAAAATTGGATCAATTTCGATCAATTACATTTTATTAGACAGAGTGAGGTAGGTTTTGTGCTAACTTACGCCGTAGAAAGAGTAAAAATAGCGTTTATGACAGCTGGATTAAATTTACTTTTCCTGGAGCGAATTGCGGTGATGGAAATAATGAAAAATGATAAACCAAAAATGACTGATTAATATAGTTTGGCCTGCACCGTATACCGGAGCTATAAACAGCGATTCTGCTAAATACAATGAGCTTTTATGTGGAATATTTCTTTTCAGAAAACTGGTTGGTTGGTGAGTACATTTGACAAAGATTCAATGATGGTACAAATAAATAACTTACAGTGGGGACAATCTTAAATTAACAAAAAAAATTGTTCAGTATGCTTCATTTAGAATAGATTGTGATTTATTTAGTGAGTCTGCTTAAATTATATGCAGCCCTTTAAGAGCTATGATGTTTTATTAGTCTGCCACATTTATGTATAAAGACCCTCTCTGATTACCAATTTCAACATGCATTATTGAATATTATTCATGCAAGTGGACCATATAAATTATATCCGAACAAATTAATTATAATTAATATTGACTTAAAATGTTCACATAAAGTAAACGATTAATTTATAGGTGCTGATTTGTAATATAATTATGAAGTGTATTTGAATCGTTTATTATTACCTTTAAGAACCCTTATCATTCGGAAACGTTTTATGGTTACTTTCCGTTATTTAATTGTTTATTTATATTATGGAAATAAATAGAAGCATAACATAATTAACAGTAAGTCAAATGTATCAACGTTTTAGATAGAAGAAACAGATTGAGATTATTCAACAGTAAATGCTTTCAACTTTCTTCGTCATATGGTACACATTAACAAGATTGCTTCCTACACCAATTCTAATTTTAAAACTTTCCGGAAAAATGTACTAAATGTACATTTTATTTATTCAAAAATGATTAATATTTATAGCTTTAATGAAATGCGTCCAATATTAATTTGTTATGTGATAACCTATTGCATAAATTAATATTCAGTAATTTTTAAACTTGTAAATTTAAATAATGAATCCCTTAAATGCGATTTGCTCTACATATTATGGTGATGTACATTAAAATACACATACCCGTATGCTTGCGTTAGTGACCTTCAAAATAAATGTATTGTATACAATGAATTAAATATGTAACTCTCATGAAATGATGTTATTCTATTTATTGATTAATTATAAGTTTTTGAAGTTTTTAATGAAGATTTATAATGAGCACGAGAATTGCAAAGCTACTAAAAAGTATAATGTCATCACGAACTATTTATGTTTTTATTCTTATTATGAAAGGTCTCCAACATTGTTCCTACTTCTGTGGACAGTTATGTATTGGAAAATATCATCTAACCAAATATCCTCACATCTAATGTACGATGACAAAGCCGTTGTGAATTTGTTTTAAAACTATTCAAGTGTAATTCTATTATTCTAAATAATCCCCGGTGACTCATATAAATCCCTTGTCCCTCCTGCATTTTTGCTATGATTTTTAAATGATCAAATGAAGCAATATAAACATCCGTGACTTGTCTCAGAATAAAGTTTTATATTTTGCACCCAAAGTGATTGCCTAAAATTCACCCCTTTTCTTAAAAATAAGCAGACATACTTTTAAAAAATGCACATCTCTCTTGAAATCACTGAAATTTTGTTTCGGGCATTGATTAAATTTCGACCAGGAGAATCTATTTTTATATATTTCTCTGCTTTCATTCAACTACTGATTAATTTCATGTTATAATCCACCAAGTTAAATAAAAAATGTTGCTTTATGTAGAAAAAAGGAAAATATATTTTTTCTTATTAATTTTTTGAGTTAAAAACGATATTTACTTCTCTTTTTTTTACTATTTTTGATCATTTTTCAATTAAATCTAACATTGCTAAACATCTTTGCGGCATTACATACCATGTTTTAAACTCAATTCATTAGGAAGTTTTAAAATTATTTGTCAAGTGGACTTATTGAGTCTACCCGGGACACGGATGAGCAAAGTAGCCGGCCGGTATGAATTTGGTTAAATGTTGTCAGGTATACCTAACGTGTTCTGTGGGCTATACGTCGTATTGCACAATACATTGTTTGTTAGTCTGTAAAGGTAAAACAATTTATTTTTTTTGTAAAAATAATGAATTTTACATTTAACATCGAAGTGGTTTAGTGAAATATTAATACTACTTTAATAATTCGATAACAAAATATAAATATAAATAAATAATTTTTATAAAAAGCGAAAGGAAACATTTTATTAGTGATATTCTTTTAAAGCTTTTGGCAATTACGTGTATCATCAAATTGTATCGTCTCTATATATACTTATTACTCTATTAATTAAAAGCTTAAAGGGGAGTCTGAATTGTCGTTTTGAATCTATTAAAATTAGTGTGTTTAAACAAAAAGCATCAGTTCACAATATTAATGGCTAATTGAAAATATAAATAGAGTCAAATGCAAAATACAATTATATAGTAAGCAATGCATCAACTCATTAAATGGTGTATGCAATGCATGTTGAAACATTATTTTTTAGATTTGTATAAAAGTAAAAAGATATCTTGAACTTAATGAAGTAATAAATTCTATTGTATGCTCCTTAAATCAAATCAACTCATACACAACAATAAATTAATTGAGTTCACTATAAGAGGGCGCATTTCGTACTTTCAAAGTTTAGAGACTTTCACGAAAGCAAGACTATATATAAAGAACATCAGAAAGGCAGATTCTGACTATAAGTACCATGGCGTGGAAATACGCTTGTGGACTGACAGCAGTTCAACAGTCAAGGGAGGGAAGAATATTGTCACAGGGATCAAACGTAGGAGTAGGTACTGCGGTGTACGCACGGTCCACCGTAATACAACTACAGACCCTACTTGTCATTCATCATTCTGCGGTAATACCGACTTCCGCTATGTCAGACACGTATGTCACAATATTGCGAATCAAAGGAGCATCATTGCACTATGGAATATAGTTAGGTCATCTTGCTCAATTCTCTTGCATGGTTGGTAGCTTTAGAGACAATTTTGAGTCCGACAAGATTGTTCAGAATGATAGAATGATAAACGGTCCGATACAGCAATGATCTTGAGAGGCCCTGGGCGTTTAAACATTGTTCCTCGCCCGTGATGGTTGTCTTGACTGGTAAGTTCAACTTCTAGACAGGCATAATAATTTCTGTCAGTATAGGAATTATAGTCTGTTGCTCATATAATTGAAGGGACAATTATACCATTCTACCGCTATCAGAAACACCATTTTCTGCACATTATAGTATGCTCTGATTCTTACCATTGACTCCGAACTGTGCGGGAATCTCTCTAAAGAATAGAATTAATTTTGGACTATGCAACGTAATAATATATACATCACTAGACGGAGTTATCAAACTAAAATGCCAATTAGCGAAATGTGTATTCAATATTTCATAGAATAGTATGCTAATAATGTTAATAAAGATTATTTTAATTAAGGTTATTTTAAGTAGTAATATATAAAATATAAATATGTTTAACTATACATTAAGAACACTCACATCTTTAAAAATTGGTTAACAATATCTTAAAATGTCGTCTACGGAATACTATGCTTAGATGAGTTAATCCATAGACTAAATATTAATGAGATCTGTCACTAAAAAAATTACATTACATACATAAAATAGCATATTTGTCATAATGCACTAATTTTAAATGGAGACACCCAAATTATTGTCTGACACTTTGATTGATTAAATTAAGTATAACATGCTTCACACGGGTGAATTGTGGGCTGTATCGGGCTGTTCAAATGAAAAATGCACATAAAATTAAAATGATATACTACTGATAGTAACGTTTCGGGTAAAAGTAGTCTAAAACTGTAATTTTAATATGAATAATAAAGAACTTTTATAAATGTTGTGAATTTTTAAAGGTAGAATATTGTATAAAACAAGAAAATTAAAAAAAATTAAACAGGTTGCAACACCTGACATTCTTGCTTTGTAATTTAGGTAAATATTGTAGAAATCTTTTCTTTTTAATCAATAGTTAATCCTTTATGAGCCTTTATGTAATTAAATAAATCGTTCATGCAAACTTTTCAAAATTCTATACATCCCATTTTCTGTATCTGTATTATTCAAACTTTTTAATTGATCTATTAAACACTGTCCGATAATGTAATTATATTTAATTATATTAAACTTACGATACACAATGTCTGACCTATTCAATTCAGCATATAAATAGATCAAATATATATATTAGAAAATCTTATGCGTAAATTTATACAAATATGAAGTACGCTTTTGTACTTGTGTATCATTTGTATCACAGATCAAACGCACTGAAAAATCATTTTTTTTGAATTGTAATTAAGTATCAGTTAATTTATTTGAATATATTGATTTAAATTAATTAATGAAATTAGCACAATTAAACACTAGTTTTGTTTTCTAAACACAGGTTTGTTATAAAAAATGTATGCATGTCATAGTCACGAAGATTTCTATCTCACAAAATTGTACAAAGTGCTCGATGAAATGATTATATTTTTTGGTTTTTAAATATGTTTAATATTACCATCATTTTTTTCAAATTAATAGAAAGTAATTTAATTAATTGATGCAACCTTAACAGAGCGCCCTCCATTCGTCGACTATGCTGAAAATTTCAACTTTGTGTAATTGCTATACCAACTAAAAAATGGTTAAAGAAGCATAACATAACAAATGTTATTTTTTCAATTGTAATTATAATAATTTTTAAATAGAAGCTATATATAATATATTTTGTTTTCTCTAAATTACACACTTAAAAATGTTCAACTTCTAGAGCAAATACAACGATGCATATATTGTATTATTTAAATTGTTTATTTTATTGAATTTAGCTTTAAATAAAACAAAATATAAAAATTAATCAATCGTCAATTAATATTAACGAAACTAATTTATTGTTGTTCTAAATATAAATAAATAATCTATAAAAAGTGCTTTCCAAACTTTGTAAATAATATATTATGTATATATATTTTCATGTTTAAATATTATCTTAAAAAGAGTATGTACAGCCATAGTTTCATCATTTGGATAAATATTTCAGAATGTTGATACCTACTTATTGATGCTTTTTATATTTAGTGATACTTATTGATACTTATTGATACTTGTTATACTTTAATTTCAAAATATGAATGTATAATCAGATCATACTTATTTAAAAACAATCTGCAGTGTGATCCACAGTAATCATTTACAAATATTCTTAAAAGATTATATTCAATCATTTTTATAAAAACATATAAGTAAGTAGTATAAGTAATGATTTATTATATAGCTGTTAGCCCCAATATTATTAAACTGCAGTAAAGAAGAGTAATCATACACCTCTCATTGTACTTCTGAACACCCAGGGAGTTTCAATACATCACTCGAGTTTAAAGTAAAGTTTAAACTGTCTTACTTCATTAAAAGTTAACCCAATTTCATTTTAAAATATCCCGAAATCTGGGATTGCGTACCTATCTGTAACGGCCCTAACACATGTTTCTCCAAATGAGGCATGTTTATGACATTAATGTCCTTGTGAATGCGCCTTGTTAATGCCAAATTTAGAGATACCGCAAGATATACATATTTTTGCAAGGATATGTTTTATTCTCTCAGATGAATTAATTAATTTTCCAAATACTGTTGACGTCATTATGAAATATTTTCCTCTTTTTTAGGTAAGAATATTTCGATCAATTACTATATTTTGGTACTGAGAATGAAATCATTGATTATAATTTTTCTTCTGAGTAATAGTGGCAATTAACTTGCAATAGGTTAATGCAGATGTTTAGAAACTCAGCTGTGTACAGACACGTAATGTTTACCGTTTCAAATAACCACGTCCGATTGGATGATTGGTAATATTCTTTTAGTCA
The DNA here is from genome assembly GCA_036023295.1 of Invenusta paracnida. Taxonomy (NCBI): domain Eukaryota; kingdom Metazoa; phylum Platyhelminthes; order Proseriata; family Coelogynoporidae; genus Invenusta; species Invenusta paracnida. Next base: position 1,053 of record JAYRBW010078040.1, on the reverse strand, counting down.
ACTGTTTTTATTTAAAGCGTGATGTATCGAATCTATTCTACTTATAGCTCAGCAATTAATCGTGTGCGGTCACAGAGATGGAAAACGTAATTTAAAAATGTATGCTTGGTAATATAAGATGTTATCATATAATTTATTGATTTATCAGCGAGTTTGCCTTACTCTCAGCTAAGAAGAAATTTGAACCAATCACTAATTAAATAAGTATACCCATGTATGCAGGGTAACAATTGCAGCTAATTTCCTTTACGAAGAAGATTTGTTCGTATATTTCCAACAGTTTGAGCTAAGATTATTTACGTGATCGATATTTGCTAGATTATAATAGTATCATTTTCTGTTAATTCTGTTAGTGTAGTTCGTTTTTCGGTATAATTGTTGCTGGGACTATTTTGCCTTATGTTACCGAAGCATGCGCAAGGGCTGTGTATGTTGTAGGCAGAAAGTTACGTCAACTCACGACTCTATCCTTCACATCCGAGGTAGCCTTAGTCCTGATCCTGCAGGGAAGGTTTACAGTCGAGTTGACGACCCCGAAGACCGTTTCTGTCGCCAGCTGAGTCACTCCTTCGGTGTCTGAGGGCCAGAAGACGATGTAAAAAAAGAAACCCATATTAGACTATTTTAAACATGTGTTGCCTCGATACAAATTATTCATGACTTTATCATAATAAATAGAGTATTCTTGACTCAAGTCATCATATAATAGAGGTTCTATGATATATAATGATTCTACGATCGCTTAGAACCAATAATTTGTTAAAAAATGATTCATATAATTTTAACATCAGTTTAAAAGTACATTTAAGTTTTGTGTACTCTGGAATAGTTACTACTATACCTGTGAGTTATAAAAAGCAAACTATAGAAAACTCAGAATTTATACAAAAATTATTTTATAATATTTCTTATAAAACATTATTTAAACTATATTTTATTAACGGCTAACATTATTTTATAGAAATATTTTTTAAATAATTTCATAAAAATCATTCGAAGATTCTTAAAATGAAATGTTAATTTTCCCCCTGCTAAACGATTAACTATCGAATA
>JAYRBW010078029.1:0-24381 GCA_036023295.1 Invenusta paracnida | reverse complement strand
GTTTGAATGAATTTATATCTTTTAAAATTGTCTGTAGCTAACCAGCTTTTTGCCATTTTTGGCGATAAAAAATACATTATATGGTATATAAATGACAACTTAGTAAACTGATTTGATATTTAATATCGTTTTGTAGCTCATTAATTAATGTTTAGCTGGCATAATTTATTTGTAATATTATTCTAAATTGGTTTCGAGACTGATTCCTGCATTAACTGATAGATTTTGGCACTTGTTTAAATTTCAAAAATGTTATTTCAATAAACAAGTTTTCTGACTAAATGTAATCATAAACACAATATAAATACAATATATATACACAATATACAAAATAAACATTAATAATATTCTATCAAATTTGAAGATTTCATTTAAAGAAATTTTATTTCAATCAATCTAAAGTTATATAAATTAATAACGATTTTATTTAAAGAAAACACAGATTTACAAACATCAAATAACACATCTTGGAAAATTTTGTTATCATAATTTATTGACCATTGTTAATACCTACTTATCTTTAATATTACAGTTTAAAGTATACTTCCATTTTTTCTTATAGAATCATAAATAAATGAATAAAAATTATTAAATTTATAAAGCGGTAAACTGATACTCAGCATGAAAGGACAATATTAGGCCAGTCTTATAAGTATGGCCACCGTCATCCCCTACACACTTCCCACACTCGATTTCCCCTTTACCCAACATATATCTCTACATTTTCACTTTAATACAATTTAAACAGCTACGTTTCTTTTCTCGCCCTATAGTCGGCAGATCAACCCCGATATTACAACATAAATAAACATATAAAATATGAATATATAGTTTATTATAACAGTTAATATAAAATCTAAATTACAATGTCGTCAGATATATAAATAAAATATAGGTTTTCCCACCGTCCTTTTCACTTACTTATTTAGGTCAGATAACTATAGTTTTTAATTATTGTTCTTCATAGATTAATTTAAGTTATATTAGTAGTAACCAAATTAGTCACCCAAACCACTGTACGTGTTATAATACCGAACGTGACGTATCTTTGCATTTGAATTACTATGGTGATTATCGCCGTCTCCATCGTGATGTCCATTCACCATGATCATGACCGTCTCCATCGTGATGTCCATTCACCATGATCATGACCGTCTCTATCGTGATGTCCTTCGCCGTGATCATCGCCGTCTCCATCGTAATGTCCTTCACCGTGATCATCGCCGTCTCCATCGTGATGTCCTTTGCCGTGATCATCGCCGTCTCCATCGTGATGTCCTTCACCGTGATCATCGCCGTCTCCATCGTGATGTCCTTCGCCGTGATCATCGCCGTCTCCATCGTGATGTCCTTCTCCGTGATCATCGCCGTCTCCATCGTGATGTCCTTCGCCGTGATCATCGCCGTCTCCATCGTGATGTCCTTCGCCGTGATCATCGCCGTCTCCATCGTGATGTCCTTTGCCGTGATCATCGCCGTCTCCATCGTGATGTCCTTCACCATGATCATGGCCGTCTCCATCGTGATGTCCTTCACCATGATCATGGCCGTCTCCATCATAATGTCCTTCGCCGTGATCATGTTGTTTTCCACCATCGTCTTTATGACCGTTGCACAGAATTGCTTCAAAGATTAGACAGGTGGCCAATATTATAAGAAGCCGCATCTGAAATTACATTTTAGCGAAACATGTAAGAAAAATGATAAATAGATATAAGTAAGTTATCAGCAATTAATATTGTAAAAATTGAATATATTATATATCCATATATAAATAGAGTGGGCACCTACAGATCAATTATAGTTGAGTTTATTATATGCAAGAAGTGTGGCAGTTAAGAATGCCACGCTTACATATAATATACTCTTAGTGCAGAAGTAAATTCTAATGGCTCCTTAAAAGTAAATCTTGTTTACTATAGAAGTATCTAATTTGTGGTTGGTGTAATTACAACATTTTACGAAAAATGCTATGATATGTTTCTGTATATTCCAAAATATATATCAGATGTCCAGCTACTTGTAGATAAGACACATTATTAATAAACAAAATATAACTCTAAAAGTTTAGAGAAAAACTTTCCAAAGAAATTTCATAAAAACTTGATTATTGTGATTATTTATTTTATTCAGAATAAATAAATTGTTGCTAGGAGGCAAAAAGTTAAAGTAATGAAATAGTAAACACCACGCCAAGCGATATTAATAAGAAAATATATTTAGCATTTGGCATTTGGCATTTAGCATTACAAATAATTATCATGTAAGTAATCTGAGAAAGAAAAATTTAGTAATGGCAATTATATTGATGACAAAGTATGAATGAAGGAGTTATTTTAACGTCTAAAAATATTCAAATATTACCAGTAATTATTTATGTTTTAGGCAAAAAATATTTAATAACATTGTTTTTACGCATCCCTTTTAAAATAAAATAAAAGAATTGTTAAATAATACAATTATCTAGCCGGTGATTCCACTTATATTGATTTTAAAAGTTAACGAATTCATCCGAAATAGTAGATATATATAATAGATATTCGTCACCTATGAATTGCAGAAGTCAATTAAAAAAAAAAAATTATCGTACCATTATCGATTCATTTGGATAGCAATATGAGGAGCTACACAAAATAAAACATAAATAAATGGTTTTTATCTTTACAATAAAAATAATTGGTATTACCATGTTTAATTAAAATATATGCGATAAGCTATAATGTTATAAATGCAAACTCTTCATATTCTCTGTATTAATATCGATTTTATTTGTTTCAAATATTAATTTTATTTTATTTTATAAATTGTGTAAAAAGTATAAAAATATATTGACATGCTTACAATTATTATTTTTAAATGAGATACCGCAGACTCTAGAAATAGAAAAAACCGACTTGGTGAAATAATGAAGAAATGAAGTATTTTTATAGTAAGCTGTCAGCTAAACTTCACAGTTCTATTGGCTGATGGAATAACTCATGTACTCTAAACATTTAGAGACATATCCAGCCAATCATAAATGTGTCAGTTTAACTATTGAAGCTTGTATGTATTAGTATTTTCATACTATATTTTCTATAACATATTCTATCATATATATATTCATTTTTTATATAAATTAAATAAAAAAATATAACAAGTAATATTAAATTGTGATTTTATACTTACTTGGTTGGCAATTAATAAATTAATAAATAAACTGTATATTTTGATATTTTACTACTTATATAACTAAAATTATCGATTCATTAATTTTTAAATAGTGAACAATATCTGTATATAAATATCTAAAAACGAAAATCATAATTTATTGACAGACGCATTTTCAATTATTTAAACAATTAATTATTTACAAAAAAGATTATTGATTTATTTAGTAGTAAATATTTCTTTATTCATTCATTAATTTATTTATGCATCATTTTAATTTAGTTATATTAACTATAAAATGTGGGTTCACCGTATATAATTCACTTCATCATTTTCCATAGGCCACATAATATGTACAGTGCTCAAAGCATACGTTTTTAGACTAACAATTCCATGATTTATTTCTAGTTGACTGTTTTTGTTAAAAGTTTAGTAAACCTGGACTTCATGATTATAATATAAAGCATTCGTTCTGCCCAATTATATTTATTAAGTTTGTATTTGTCTCTGTACGCTCTTAGTCTATTGTCAGTAAATTTGTAAATCGACAGGTTCCCACACTATACATATACTAATATGTTATGCTTATATCGGATGATCCATACAAAACCGCATTTTTAAATATTGAACTTGGAAACATTTACAATAATCTAGTTCATTCATATAAAATTATGAAATTATACAATTCAATGTTATTTAAAATACAAATGGATGATCAGAGCCGTTTTCTCTCTACAGTTTGACGTTCACTTTTATTGAATTCTTTTACTAATTCCTGTACTCTTCGAAAACTTTCCACATTGTCACCCAATGCGGTTACAACATATTGATGCATTTGCTTGGCTTTATAATTTCTAGCAAGAACGTAAATACAAAATTTAATACGATCAGTTACATTGCTTCTTCCCTGATGTACGCTAAAATAGTAAAATAGTACCTAATGGAATTACTCGGACTTTGAATTTGATATGATATGCATAGATATTTCAATATATCTTTCAAGCTATTGAATTTCAGAGTTTTCAGTTGTAGGAAAAGTCTGCTTGGCATAAACTATATACTACTTTTTAATTTCAATGTGTCTATACCTATATAGTAACTAGTTAGATGTAAAAAACGTAAAATTTTTATATAAGTACACGTTTTAAATCCTATTTATAAGATAGCACGTATTATATATACATGCTTTGCAATATTAATGTAGATTAAAGTTTAACCCTCCCCTCCAGCATTATTGCTGTGATTTTTAAATGAACAAATGGAACAAAGTAGGTGACTTTTGAAGTTTTCCAACTTTTAGCGCTATATTCATTATTGAGCAATTAAAGGGATGATTACCTGACCCCAATCCAAAAATGCAATTCTTTGAAAATGAGCAAAACATACTTTTTATAATAAAATATGCATCTTTCTCTCAAAATCGACAAATTCTTATTCCGGTACTGGTTAGTTTTATGTAATTATTCCCAAAGTACAATAAACATTTTTTTGTGCAAAATATAGGTATTAAAATAATATCCAAAATATTGTGAAAATGAATATCTTTACCTACTTTGTATATAACAAATTATTTTCACAATTGTTTAATGAAATATAGTACAAACAACTATTTATATAAAATCAATAAATAGGTATGTAATATAAAGTCACGATATACTTATACAATAAAAGGATGAAATAGTTAATCTTAAATATGACAATTATATATATATAAATTTGTATAAGCACATGCAAATGTATCAATAACAACAAGTATATAATATATAAAAATCTATTAAAAACTTTAATTATTCATATAAATTTAGTATTCATAAATACAATTTGATTATGCAAAGAAGAAATATACATAAGCGATGACAATGCATACGTGTGTATGGATATTATAAAGTAGATAACGTACATACACTAACAATTAAAATGTGAGCACAGGACATTAGTAAGGAGTTTCCAATGGGATAATCTAATTTAAAAAGTTATTCATGAATCATAAAGACGGTATATGTCTTGAACCGCCAGAAACTTTTTGTGAAACTTTATTCGTTTTTATACATACATATATTACTATAAGTTGTATTAATTTTTCTGTAAATAAATTACACTCATACACACCTATTTTACTGCAATCCTATATATTTCTGTTGTCTGTAATGCTGTTGTAATTAATTTTCATTTAACCAACAACTTGTATGTTTTATTAAGTTATCTGATATCACTAAGTATTTTAATCTAAAATATCAAGTTCGTTGGCTGAAACTTTTCTGAAAATTTCACATTCAACTAATTTATAAAGAAATTGGAAGAAAGTCTAAACAAACTAAAATAAATGAAAGTTACTCCAGTTAAATTATGGATTGATTCTGCATGAACATAAAATGATACAAGGTATTCGGCTAATTGGTTCTCAATCCAGAATTCACTATGTTCAAACTGAACATCAGGTTGAAGATCAGACTGGTCAACAGGGTAGAGAACAAAATGGACCGCATGGTGAATATCTAGTTCTTCAGATTTTAAGAAGAACTAGAACTATTAATATTATGAGATCAATTCATGGGACTAAAAAATCGTTAATATTGTTTCCATTATTTTTGTTGGATTAATTATTTAATAAGTTATGCATATTTAGTACTACAATAGCTGGAAATTCGATATACGTATAGAGCAGAGAAACCCATCAATTAACCATTTTCATTTTTATCGTATTTTTTGCGTGATAATAATAATTTAAATACATAAAACTATGTAATAATCTCTAAATTATTAGATTGGGGAAGAGATAGAAACAAAATTCATTCAAAAAGTTATTGCTGTTTTAAAATAGTCAATTGACGGGTTTCGCTGTTCTAATGTTAATGCTAACCGGCATAAGACTACAATTTTGAGTACTAATTATAAATAAAGCTTATTTCTTTATTTCTACTTTGAATAGATAATAAAAATATATATTCACTCAATATGTTTTATTTATTCATATTAGTTTTAATTTCGTTGTGAGAATTTAAATTAATATTTATTGAGAATTGAATATAGAATAGAAATATAGTAAATTTTCTTGTAAAAAACGATTTCCAAATGTTAGCTAGAAATTTGAAAAATACTAAGTTTACTACAAATTATATATATACGAGTATTTTTATTCTTAAAATTGCTGGCTCAATATATTGACCTTACTTAAAAAGAATTAATGTTTTTATAAAGTAATCAAAAGTTTACAAGTTGCGATATACTATTTGCAGTTTAATACACTTAATGGTTATTTAATCTTAGTTCATTTTACAATATTAAAATATATTTTTAAAACTTTACTGCGTTATAACAGTCACGTTTTATTTTGTATAATTTTAAAATACATTATTACCAACAGAAAAGTATAAGTGTTATCACTAGGGGGTTTTACTATAGAATAATTATATACAGAGATTTCACTCGTATTGATTCTGAGTATACAGTTCAATACTACTATGTTGATACCCGAAAGCTTTGGCAAAATAATGTTTAAAAACTGACAGCAGTTAAATAGATTATGTTGGACAAAAGTTTTAGGAATACAGGCAATAAATTACATTTTACAAACAACTTAAGATATGTTAAAATTGTTTGAAAATATATATTTGATCTTAAAAATAATTTAATAAAACTATTTAATGCTACATTTACATAAAATTTAATAAAATAAAACGATTTTATATTGACAAATATTTACAGCGCGATGTATATGAAATAAATAAGAACCAACACTCTATGTTTAATTACTCTATGTGTTTCCCCGTTGAATATAAAGCTTGAAGATTTACTAAACAATACAAGAGATTTTGAGATTTTTATGGGCAAGCTGTGTAATTGGCGGCCTGTTTCATATGCGAATATTCTTAATTAAAATAAGAAGGGGTATTGTTATTAGATCACTTGCATTGTTAATTAATTTTATAATAAACAAATGTACCCATACAATGACAAAAGTGCCCAAACAATGAAGAAATTAATTTGAATTTGAAAAGCTATGATTGCAATCAACTGACTTCATATATCTATATCTATGATTTATATGTAATTTTGAAAAGCCATTGTCTGGGCACTTACTATTAGTCACATTGCAATGATACAGATCTAATAACAATACGTTGTTTTACTCAAAATTTATATAGCACCATAAATATAATATAAAGTTTGAAGACTTACAAAAAAGTACATGAGCTTTTGAAATTATGGTTAGGCTGAGTAACTGGCGGTCTGTTTTATGTGCGAATATTCTAGATTAAGGGGAGATATACAAAAAATGGACTTTATTTTAATGCTGTTTTTTTTTAATTTTATCAATTGGATGGGATATGTTAGTGTTTTAAACTATTTTTTTAAATGTCCATTTTTTTTCACTATACATATATATATGTATGTATATTGCATTTTGTATACAAAAACCAGTGATTTTAGCCCATTTTAAAAATTTCTCACAGATTTTAAACCTTATTGTTTTGGTTTCAACTTTGGCATGTATTATCTATGTAAACAACACAATAGAAGGAAAGAGAGTTTTTTCAAAATGTAAAATAATTTTTCAAAAAAATTAAAAATTCTTATAGCATAATATACAGTGAAAATTGGGTCAAAATTACATTTTAAAGCTTATTATTTAAAAAAATACAACACATTATTGAAATATGGCTCCTTTGAGTTATAGATAAATGGATTATAATGATATACTGAAAATTTCAATGTTCTACAATAAAAAATAAAGTCTGTGAAACCTTTTGAAGTTTCAAAATTACAATGTTCAGAATACGGCCGCAAAGGTAACTCGTTGTCTAAAATTCAATAGCTCCGTAGGTAACACCATCTATAGCTTTGCAGTTCTCTTCTCTTCTTATCCTTTCAATTCTGGCTAGGTTTCTTTTACTTTTCTCAATCAGTTTTTGTGAGGTATTTTGATTTCTCTTTCTATCAGCTGATATGAAAAATGAATCTGCACCCATGGAAAATGGCAAATGCATATGCTTCAATTGCAATTTCATTGATGCTTGAATGCCACAGTTAAAGCTTGATATTGCTTGATTCACTGCAAGTTCCACTCTCTTTTTCCCACAGAATTTATTCTTTGGACATCTTCTCCAAACCATACCATGAAAAGACTCATTTCTATTTTGTGTACCTCCCTTTAGACATTTTTCCAATACGGGCTAATCGTTGATAGACCGGCATTATAGCGGCGACGACTCTTTCGCTAATATATGTCTGCAGTTTATCCTTGTGAGATTTAAGTGTTTCATTTTTGTGCAATGCTCTTTGATAAAAACACCAAGAAGTTGCTGATTGAGGACACCTGACATGATCTGGATGCTTATTTGTTGATGAACAATGTGAGAGAGATGCATAAATGGCCTTTTTCGTGTTATTTACATGTTTTCCATAGTAACAGCTATTAAAACAAATGCAATTTGAAGCACTTGCGATGATTATTTTGATATAATATTTTGCACATGCATAATAGACATTATAATGATTATAAATTAGCAAACAAATGTTTGGAAGTTTTTCTTCACTTTTTCATGTATATCTCCCCTTAAGGTAAGAGTTCTATTCCTTTATTTCTTAAACGTTTTTCTTCATATGGATTGAATGGAATTTATATAATAATTAGAATGAACATTTGCATGAAATATGTATGAAACGCAGTATAATAAAATTATTAGAAAATAGTAAATTTAGATTGTTCTTTTCTATTTTAGAGTTAATTTAGCGATGTTTATAGTATAATACAGTATTATATTTCAATAAAAATTTAAATCCAAGTCAATCTTATTCATCTGGCCTTCATTATTCTTATTTTAGTAAAAATAATTATTTGTGTAAAAATAATTGATAAATTTACGTGGTAAACAAATCTAAACAAAAAATATCATTAAATATTAAACTAAAGTATGCAAAGAACGTTTAAAATAGATGTTATTCATCTAAAAAACAAGATTTTATCAAAAATATTAAATACAACATTATAGGAGTATAAAAACACATAAAATTATAATAACACGTAATAAATGCAAATGAAATATACTCAGTGTACAGTTAAAGAAATTCATGGATATAGAATTCTGCATATTATATTCATAAGACTAGTGGCTCTTATCTCAACTAAATCTACACTGCAAACCTTATTTTAATGCCACTACAAGTCAAAGGTAACTCACCCTTTGGGGTTTTGTTCCAAATCGTTAAGGAGAGTGTGGTCGACGAATTGGAAGACAAGGTGGAGGCGCTTCTTCCGTTTGAAGACTTCAATGAGGTTCACGAGGTTGGGATGTTTTAATTTCTAGTACAAAGAAGTACAAAGGAAGGAAGGACCGATGCAATAAACGAACAGAAAAATTGAAGAATTATTTAAATGCCTTTTTGAATTATTTGAATTTTACGTTTTCAAATGGGTCGATTATAACTATTTACATATATTGTTTAGAATATCAAGTAATTTCATTGGTCAAATATTTTGCCTTGAAATACGCAAGATAATTTAATGTTCACCTGCTTATATTGACGATTGTGTCAATAGATTAATTTATATAAATACTTTAACATTTTCAAAGGTATGTATTAAAAATAAATCAGGAAATAACTAGGCGGCAGATGGATGCCTAAACAAGTTAAATGTACTTGATAAATAAATAGTAATGTTAAACATATTTTCCGTTTATTAGAAATAATAACAGCGCAATGAATAAATTCGCGAGCTATCAATGCTGTTTGATCATATACTCGTATAAGCACTGTACAAACGTGCAATTCATGGAAACCTATAACATGTTAAGAGTAATACTAGTTAGAAAAACCTTAAATTTTGGTATACTAATAGAATAATAATTATTATTTTATTATTGTCAGTTCAAATAAAATATGCTCTATGAAAGAATTATTTTCACAAACAAGACAACTATTTTGACATACTGTATACACACAATAATATAATGCCTTTAAAGCAGCATATTACATATTAAGAAGAGAGAGGTCGTAATACACGTATGTTGTGGTTAAAAATATGCAATCTTATGGGGAAAAAAATCAGTAGGTTAAAGTCTGCCTATGTTTAAAATTTACGAGTCCATCTGAGTGTGATTGAGAAGCATTTTTGCAACAAGCTTTAACCCCTTCTCTCTTGACGAGGTGATTTTCTACATTAAAATTGTCCTTACAAACGACACAATTATTATCTCTACTCCTTCAAAAATGTTCTCGCTTCTCAATTTAAACGCAACCCATGGCAGCCAATATATCCTATATAGTTTAACTTTCCTCAATCTTGAAAATGATTATTTACATATTGTAACTATGGTTACACATTGTGGGCATATCTAGGTATTGCTGCTAAAGCAGATACCTACACACACTTTCCTTGTATAAAATATGGGAAACTATATAGGGAGAGTTCATCTCTGAATATATCCCAATATACGGAGACGGGAGAAGGAAGTTAATGGTAAGGGTGAAAGCTATACTAAAAGCCAGCAAGTTCTAGTTGACGGAGCGCAGAAGGCACAATGGAAGTCCCATCTAGTAGGAGTAAATGACGACAGAGAAGGAAGAAATAGACTGCTCACACTCTAAAATATTTGAACTTGTTTTAAAGTGGCATAAAACTACAATAACCACCATGCAGCGTTCAATTCCTTCTGTACTTTCAAAACTAGCTCGTCCCACTTAAAAAAAACTTCATAATATAAATGTTGTACCTGCCTGAACTGGTGGAAGTGATGGAACTCCATATTATAGAACCACCTTTGTCTCACATAGAAAATGAAACTAGGATATAAATTTAAAAATAAATTTGGAGATGACAAGTTTTTTTGGTTAAAAATCTAATTTTTTCCCTGTTTGTAAAATAAAAACATTATTAATAATTATTTTTTTATTGAAGTAGTGAATTACATTTATTTTCCGTAACCCTTGTGCATACTTTCTAATTTAGTGTTACTCCTGAAAGTTGAAACTATATCTAAAATACGAACATTATAAGATTGAAAAACTAATGATATATGTATAATATAGAGCTACTTAAGCTTTGTATATGGGTGATTTTCTAACAAGGAAAATGTAACAAAAAATTGTGCCAAAACAAAAAATGTTTTCAATTAAGATACACATACATAGAATATTTAAATTAATTATTAAAAATCATTTTAGATGTCAATATTTATATACAAAAATGTTTATGTTATACACTAACAATTCAGATATCGGTGTAAATCTGTTTTATTTATTGATTTTTTAGTTTCACATTTTCATATTGATGTCTAACAATTGCTTGTGCACGCATTGTTCAATAACTAACGCTTAGTTTTATCATTTAATTAGTAAATAATATTTTGTTAAAAAAACGAAAATATAGTTCTTTCTGTAAATAAACATAATATTATAACATAACGTAATGTGAAAGTAGTTGGTTAATACCAAAGCTTAAATTTGTTTTTATTAATAATATATTTTAGTATAAATGATATACATATAAGTTATCTGTCAAACATAATATGATGTGCATGAAATGTTATTATGACTTACTTGATACGATTTATTATACATATATACACAACCGTATTTTAATGAGTTAATTAGCTCTTTTCGAATTATTTTTAGTTTGTGACGTAGTGTGTCCCTTTTAAAGAAAAACGTCCGTGTATAATTAGATATATCTAGCACATTTCTCTGATGAAAATAAACCGAATCATATTTTATTATACTTAAATAGTGAGGCATTTGCCTAAAACAGTTAAAAAAAGTAAAACACTGTCATACCAAAGAACGATTAGTAAGCACTGTCATGACCAATGACAAACATAACACAACGTAGCAGATTAATTATGTATCCCTCTTAATTTAAAATCAAAGGAAACCTACTAGATATGCATCAATAAATCATGATAAACGAAATAAAACATTGTCGCAGTATTGAAGAATAAAATAAATCGTTTGCACTCAGTATATTTGCGTTAAGCATTTTTTTTTCAAACAACAGTCATGGATTCGAAACCTATATTACATTCAATAATTGTTGATGTGCCATATTTGGGTGGTCATGTCTCTCCAACACTGATGCTGACGATCGCGATCACAGCTCAAGATTGGCGCGGTAGACTCTGTCCTTGTCATCTTCTTTATTTGATACAAGTAGGTTGCACATTGCCGTCCACTCGCCCTCTTCCCTTCGATGCGACCTTTGAAAAGCAACCCTTTCTAATCATTCGTTTCAGATAACATGTCCAAGAAAATGAAGCTGTCTTTTCTTGGTGACCAACAGCAGCTCCTTTCTGACTCCAATACTTTTCAGAATGTCTTCGTTGGTCACTCTATATCCACGTAAGATATTCATAATATTCTTCTTAGAAACCATTTTTCTGCTGCTTCGATGCTCTTCTCAAGTTCAGAAGTTAAGGTCCGGGTTTCGCATTTGTAGGTCATTATTGACCATATGTAACCTTCGAGAAATCGAATCTTCAGAGTCATATATAGGTATTTATTGGCAAAAATGGAGCGCATATCTTGCAATTTTACCTTTGCAATGGTCTTCCACTTCCTGATCTCCGTTTTACATCTTACATACGTTCTAATCCTTCAATAAAAACAATAAATTAAAATAACATTAATATACGTACCCACTTTAATTTGGTATAATTTTGTTATACCACCAGGAAGGCAGTTCGTTTTTTATTTTCTATTGAGCGTGTTACATTTTAAATTGATAATTATATATAGATTGGCCACACTACGTACCGATAAAATTATCTGCATGCGTTATGCATATAGAATCACACGCAAATATATGCACATCACAGGCGCGCAGGATCAAATAATAACCAAGAAATTAAGAAAACAGCAGCCTTAGCAAGCAGTCATGCAGGTCTACAAATAATTAAAATCTTTCACTATACTCTCTTCTTGACACCCTCCCTTTCCTCATTCCTCTATTCTTTGCATCACTAGGTACCTCGCCAATTTTTCAGTAGTGTAGTACTTAGTTGGTACAAGGAAAAGTAAATATCAAATATACCACGGACCCTTCCTTAACTTTGATCCACGAACAACCCGGTATATGAAAGAGCTATGTAGCAGAAAGATGTCTGGTTGCCACTGGTTACATGGCTTCTTTCACCCTGAGTATGTCATATCTCCTAGCATAAAGAATGGTTTCTATTAGAATATTTACCGATTACATTTAAAATCCAAGGGGAAAATTAATGATATAATATGTAGTAGGCGATTGCTTCAAATCTAAACAGAGCATAACACTTTATTTACTTATGAATTTAGTATATTACGAGCCAATGCTTCATTATATACCAGATTTGAATTTGTTGTAACTCTGCTCATTTTAAAGATCTATCCATTCAATATTTTCTTGAAATGCAATTCTGATAATGAAATTACCACACTATTCGACATAAAAAGTAAAATAAAGTAAGATTGTTAACGAATAATCTTGTAACTATTATTTTACGCAATGTTCCGAACTGATGCTTTCTTATTGTTTTACTTATTCGGGAATTATTATAACTGTAATTATTTTCCAGCAGTGTTCCTTCTTATATCATCTTAGTAAATTAGACAATCAAACACAAAAGTTGGTAACACATGCTTTATAACTTTTTACAACGAAGAGAACCCTCTATTAATTTGAATCTTGAGGAGACTGGGTAAAATTCTCTAAAGTCACTCACTTTGAGCATCCGGATCTCGCGCATGGCTATTTTCATGATGACCGGCTCCTCTTCAGATTCCGTAAACTTCTTGATTGCCACGAGGTCCTTGGTCTCTCGGTTGCGGCACTTGTAGACCACTCCGTAGGCACCCTCACCAATTTCACCGAGCTTCTCATAGCGGTCCATGGGGTGGCTGGAGGTAAAATGATATGAGAGGGAGTAAAGAAGGAGTGGTAGGCAATGGAATGAGACACATAAGAAGAGAGGGAGAAAGAAACGAAAAATAAAAAGATAGGCAGAAATAATAAATAATGTAATAGGAATAGAAGCATTGAAGAAACTAAAAGGAAATCTAACAAGAAGCAAGTATACAAAAAGATGGAGTTCAAAATATTTTTTGATGATTCAAACAAATGAATTAATTTAATAAAAAATATCAAACAGCTTTCTTTATAAAGAAAACAACTCTTCTAATACCGACGAAGAATGTTCACTAAATAAATGTATTAGCAATAATTAAACATTGCTTTGTTTCAGCCTTGATAACTATAATTGAAATAAATATATTATATACATATATAAAAATTGGTTATTTCTTCTTAATAACGGTAGGGAGAGAGCTAGACAGTGCTTTTAAACCCATTTAGGTCTCTTCGATAACCCAAATCTCTCCTATTGTTGAAAAAAAGTAGCAATACATCACAATTTATTACAGTTTAGAAAGCTGCAATTATATATTACCAGAGACCAAGATGAACCTGATAAACAAACGCGAGATGTTATCAAAACTTTTATAATAGCATACTGTTATTACTTTTCAACTATTTTTTCTTCTATAGCAAAAATAGGTTTTGAGTCATTTAATAAATAAATGATTTAATTAAAAGGCAAATTGAAGAGAAAAAGTGTAAACTGATGTAAAATATATTTTGACATATCTATTTGTATTCCTTGTTATACATAAATGAAAGAGATTATTATGACACCTTTTAAAATTTTCATACTGGTCTTCTAATTTTCTCAATCAATGTGGTGGAAAGATCTAAGCATATAGTCTACAAGCAGGTAAATAAAACCCGATAATTATCTTTTTAAGAAAGAAGTTCTAATTTGTGTAACCACTTTTCTCTCATGTGCCGTAAGAGCAGGTTTTAATTGGTAACTTCGTATGACAACTTAAGCACAGAAGTACACTTAATAGTAATCTGGCGTATATAATAAGCAACTGCAATTCGTAGTATACCTATACATACATAGCAGAAAACCAGCATTATTAAAATACTGGTGCTGCAAACGGGCATAAATTACGCGTGTATGCAATAGGTGATATGTCGTTAATCATCAAAGTTTAAAAGGACTTAAATTAATTTTCAATTATATAGGAGTTCGACAAAACAATACCCAATCACTGCATTGTTGAGACAAAGAGAGACCAGCTGAAGTTATATTGCGTATGACAGGACAATCAAGTCTGCAATAGATAACTCATTCACAATAGTGTTCTCTAATATCTTTAAGATCACAATGTTTTACCAAGGTACCGAATTCAAAAGTTATTATTTAACTTTGAGTAAAGATTTTCAGGTACACAAAACAGAAGTGTCCCCTTTAGCCAAAATAACCCACACAACTACTATTTAAGTACAGTCTTACTGGTTCTAACTAGATAGAGCTAATAATGAGTGATGGGTTTAATGCTTTGTATTACTAATGATATAAAATAGACTGTTTACCGCCACAAGAGAGCGCTACTGATATATGAGTGCAAATATGATTACAAATATGATGGAGTTTTCAAAACTAATTTTGTTAACTGATATCATTTAAGATGGAATAACGCCATGTACAAATATATTATATATACATATATTTGTTGGAAATCACTTGTATAATAGTTAGAAAAATATAGACACGAGCAGTACAATTGTTTTAAACTATGCAGAAACAACCGTATTCATGTTTTACTTCATACACATTCCAACATTATATACATATATTTATGTACATCGAGTATAATTTATCTATTTAATAAATAAGACTTTCTATTAAGAATGGTACCAAAATATATGCTGAAATAAAACTATTAAATAATGTTTTTTACGTTCAATAGAAACTGGATTTAACTCGTACAGCAACTTATATTGAAATGACAGATACAAGTATAGAAATGTGTACATATTAACTGGTGAGTCGGTATAACTGGACAAAACGTATGTTCTGCTATTGTAAGACTTAAAATTAGACATTTTCAATCGTGAATTGTGTTGTCTAAATGTTAGGGGTAACTATCTATACAAGGTACTATCATTTTAAAATATTTTTAATTCTCTATTTAAATAAGCGTAAGAGATTTATTCTACTATTGACCGATTTACGAAATATTTCACATACTAGAATAACGTATCGTGCTGCCGTATATTACTATAATAAAGATTCTAATGTCATCTCTATAGATAAGGCCCCTAATTATAATGCTATCCCTATGTGTCAAACATTTAAATTTCTTCCCCAATTAGTAAAACTTATTATTTAAAAATGAAGCATTAGAAATTAAATGCAATATTATATTATATAAGTATACTTAATCACAAATTAACATATTTACATTAAATAAAGCTCTAATGATTAATTTATCAATTAAGGAAAGCTATATCCCAGAAAAATTAAGTTAGACATTAAAATATTTGTGATGGAATAAGAATAGAATTTTTAAAGCGAATGTATTAGATTAACATGCGCGTTTAAACATCTGTGAATGTATTTTATTAGATATACGTAAAACTATTGCACTTTTAATATTAGCATGTGAAATGAAACGTAAAAGAACATATTTTATGCAGAAAATAATAGATTAATGAAGTATTTCTATTGTCTGGTACTTCAAAATTATAAATTAACTGCAGTTATAAGTGGGTACCATATGGTCACAAAAACAAATCCATTAAAATGTCTGTTGTCAAAACAATTTAATCGGTTTCGATTTATGTTATTACAGAGAAAGTTGTCGTAAGAGTTCTCAATAAGTTTAATTGTTGAGAATTCCCTGGAGAATAAAGGCTACATTATAATATGGCTGATATACTGACAATGTAAATTTATAAATAGAACCATCCTTTGGGCAATTTTATTATACTTTTTATTGGCTATAAAATTAGATTTTAGCATTGCGGGTTGTCGTACATAACTAGAGAGTTTAAAAGTGAAACTGGTTTCATTTTAACAGGAGTGATAAAATATTTCATTATAGATAGTTCTTAAAGCAATTGTTACTCTATAGTAAAAATGTTCTGGCGTAAAGTAAAAGATCAAAAGTTGTAGCTATGTTTAATTTTTAAAGTAATATTTCATTTTATTTACAACCAGGAAGCCATATTATATAATTACACGTAAAAAATGTGGGTCAAAAGTTTACAGTATTTGTGATCAGAAAGCTAGAGCTGCATATATCATTCTACATAAAAAAAAGATTGAAATCATTTGTATGTAACCGAAACCATTTGAAAATTATTCATAATGCAAACTATATTATTACTGCCTTCGTAAATATACAAAAATATTGTAATGTGCAAAGTAACCTAATTAGTCTATATATTATTCATTAACATATATAATATAATTATATAAACCTATTCTACAATGCAACTTACTAACACTGCAAGTTTCAGATAAATAATGTGTGATTTAAAGAGTCTCGCAAATAATTTTTAAATTTAAATATACTTAATGGTTTATACTTTGCTATAATATGTAATCATCATGTATATACATTTATGATTTGATCGGTATATGTTTATTAGATCAATCATGGCAGCGAAGAGTGTATTGCGCCACCTCTATTGTTCCCTTAGCAAACCCCGTTAAAAGTGAATAATTATCGGCGGCGAACCATATTGCGTCAACATAGTGAACTCGGTTTACTCAGATGTATAGCTATGATATTAAAGGTTTAAAAATTTCACAAATATTTATGAAATTACTAGTAACATACAAATGCATTCTCGGATGCAATTAATATCAAACTCGGTTATAGACAATTAGAGAAAAGTTGTACAGTACTAACATACATGGACTGACGGCAGCTCCAACACACACACAGCAATAAATATACACATTTATAAAAAATATGATTATGTAGCTACTGCCATACTGGGAAAATTCTATTCATATTTTCGAATATTTCAATATACGAGTATCATATTTTAGAGTGGACTTGAAAACCTAATTATGAGTAAAATATTAATTTAGTCAAAATATTAATATTTAAATATCACTGATTTATGTTTTTATTAACGTACACTTAAATTAATACTTTTGTCTATATTTTCAATACAATAAATATATTTTCAATAATTTATATGTGACAAAAATCAGTTTAAGATAAATGAACTTGTCGTAATATCACATAAAACTTTTAAAGCATTCACATAAACATATATGAAAGACTGCAGCAAAAGTAATTGCTCTAAGCTCTTACGTAGTAGTCGTTTCACTTCCTCTGCCCCTTTCTCTAACACTTCCGTGATACTGGAAGTTGGTTTGTGGTGCGTATTGATAGGTGCCATTGTTGTTATTGCTATTAGTGGGCCAAGCATTTGTACCAACAATACCATAAGGACCTCCTTGGGCCATTTGTTGAGTACGAGATTTATCTGTTTTGTTTCCGTTCGAAGTATCGGATGTTGCCAGTAAGTTATGTCGCATCATTGTCACAAATCAGAATCGAATCACTGCACACTAATTACAATGAGAATTACTTCCAAAGTGATTACCACACCCTTGTTATCGTTGAGATAATGATTCCAAATAAAGTTAACGTGTTAGGATACCAATACGAATAAAAAAAACAATAATAAATCGTACGATTCGCTTGTTCCAACACTAGGGGAAGTAATTATACTCTACAGGAGCAGAAAATGAAATAATCGGTTGCCCAACAAACTCTCTTTGCTCTTCGACACTCACTCAGTTGTGTTGTCATCCATTCAGAGGAGAGGGTTTACTGTTCCCTTGACAACAGTCAATTTGATGAAACCAACGCACCGCGCACAGCTACAGTGGTATCGTCCCGAGTCTACTAACTCTTATTGACTCGAAGAGAAGAGATAGCCCCAAAACTGTGAGCTTGACAAAACAAATCTATCTCTTGAGTAGAGAAGTAGTTACAGAGAGCAAACGGAACTCGCAGAATTTACCTATCTGTCTTTTCAATGCAGAGTAGGTACAGTTCCAGTGTCGTTACCTTCACCAGTTTATCATCGCATTCAGGTTCGTTTCTCTCTCTCACCACCTTTCCGTCGTCGATTATTCGACTTTTTGTCTCTACATAATATAAGCTGCTTCTTTCGCTCTCTAACGAATTATATATTAGTGAGTAGATTGGAAGGCGCATAATATCGTTAATTGCCTGCTCCATCTTGCACACGGTGTTCGGTGTGGAGACAAGAAGGCCAATAATTGATTTGAAATCTCGAATATTGACTCAATATTTGCCAATTCACTGGTTCTAATAAACTTTTTTGATAGTAATATAAACTATATATAATATATATATGTAATATAGTTATATAATAATATAACCCAAGAGATTATTTGATAGTTGCAATATTACAACATTCAATTGCAAATCGTCATTGAGTCTGTTTCAATTTTTAAAATACCACACATCTCGCTTACTGCATTTCCCTCAATGTTTATTTCTAAAACACTTTATAAAGACCTAAAATTTGAAAGAGGGAGCTTCTATTTGTTTATCCTGTACAGTATGCAGGTGGTGTATTATTAACATTACTATGAACGATTTAATGATGGTTATAATTAAAGGATCTATCTAAGGACTCTTATATTTAACTGAAAAGTAACACGAATATTGTCAATTCATTTCACCTAACAAAATATGTAAATAGAAGACCTGCAGTATCCTATTTAATCATCGGTGTTAATAATGAGGTCAAGTTGCTGCAAATATGACTATTATTTAAGTTACACGTCAGAGTGACATCAAGAAGAATAAGAAGAGTGATTCAGTAAGTCTGTTAATCCTTAATACAGGTAATAGATTTTTACCTAAAGTAGCAAATTTATTATATTTTATTGTTGACTTATTAAAAAGTTCTATGCAAATAAATTGCATTTCATAGAGCAATTGGGTTTCTAAAATTAACATTTTTTGGTTTCTGGTTTCTTCAACTTTTACAAGGATAGTTTTTAAACAAAGCTTTTGGTATTCTTTTAAATGCTTAAAATGAACTATTAATAGGTTAGAGTTAAGTCTGACTGTTCTTATTATATTTATTTAAAAGCAATATTAACTTATTAATTCTTTAATTAGGGATTACAAATATGATTTATAAAAATCTTATCCATAAAAATAAATCCTTGAAATAATAGTAAAATTGTTACATTGTGAAATAGGGATAATGATAGGTTTTTTATTAAATTAAAAGTGTTACCTAATAAATAATAATGTTTGGACATAAACTGACTAAATATTGCTTATTTCATGCCATTATATAAATATCAAAATACAACAATTCATATACTTAGATTTAATTTAGCCACTTGCACTGTGGCCTTTCATAAATAAATGCACAAGAAAACAACAAGTTGAAATTGGTATAAATTGATTCCTTTTATAAATAGCTACTATGTGAAAGCTCAATCAAATTATGCATAGAATTAAAATTTGCATTATTACACAGTTATTATGGTTAATAATAGGGAAAATATTTGGTCATAAAAAACACATGTATATATAACAACGATTTTGAATGTTGTTGCGGAATTATTGTACTCATGAAAATCATTATGGGTAAAATTCGTTAGAATATAGATTAATAAATATAAATATTTATATGACACTGATAATATATAAAGAAAAATACACAATAAAATCATATGTCAAAAACAGGTTTATTTCACATAAAAATAGATGTGTAACATATAATAATAGAAATTAAAAAATGGTTTTATAGGCTTTAAAATAGCCTATTCCATTAAAAAGAGCACAAATTATTAAATTTTAAAATTACAATAAAAGTACAAAATAATACTAATAGTACTAATAATAGAAGTATGGAACAATACTAATAATAATGCTTAAAATGTACTATACTTTGATCATATTTAAAACTACATTTATTAAAGATAAATTTTATATTTATTTTAAATCTGGAAACTTGGTAATATTATTAGATATATATATATATATTATAATGTGTGTATATAAAACCATGCTGAAAAGAAATTTAACAATTATTAAAATATATTGTTCAAAATATTCAGAAAAAATGTATGTTATTTAATTATAAAATTAATACTATATTTGTAATATTATATAATGTCATTAGTTGACCAAATAATCAACATGTGGTCTAGTATTGTCATGCATTAAGAGGATATTTTGTGCTTGCACTGACTAAAGAAATAGATCAAAACAATTAATCAGGTTCTCACAAAATTTTAAATTTTCTACTTTATCATTAAAAGTGACATAAGTGATTATTTTTAAATATGATTCTCCTTAAAAATTGAATTAATATATCAAATAATTTTTCTTGTCAGATATAGTTCTTTTTACTATTTGTAGATGATCATTAGCATTGTCTACCTATTCTGCTGGGATTTACAACAATATCCAGGCTAAGAAATATATATTTATCATCTGTTATGACCAATTGTTTGGCCACAGATTATAAAATATCCAGAATTGATATTAAAATTTCAACACGAATGTATTTGTTTTCTTCAGTCAAAAAGTGTGAAATCCAGCACTCATATCAGCCCTTTTGTATAGACTGTTACTCAGAACACTATGTGTATAAATATCAGTAAAGCTCTCAATGTAAGCACAACTTATAGAGTTGTCTTACCCAATTAATATCCTATCCCTCTCAATATTCTCTGCTATTAAATATAAATACGGTCTGACAATTCCAGGCAACTGGCTGGATATATCCTGGTCATCTTCATGAAATTATTTTCTCTAAATTGCTATATTCAATATATTAATTATAACATCTGCAATCAATAACCATATAAATAACCATCAATAACCCCAGTTAGTGCTTTAATTTTATTAAGTTATAGAAATTTATTTTTATAAATTTTAAAATGCTATTTTCTTGGCAACTGATATATTTTAATATTTATATTATTGCTTAATTATAATTATTATTGATTTCAATATAAGTCAGTATTGATTGACAATTCAAGATTATATATATGTTTTATAAAAACTAAGTAAACCTCATGCTAAACAGAAATATATATATATATATATATATATATAGTCTTACTCCTATATTATAGATAATAATACTATTATTAATTATAATTTAGTAGATAATCCTAATAGATACACTAATAATCAATATATCAGGGTTGGTCCAAGAAATCTGTAAGGTCATTAAAGGAACTACCATTGTTTTTAAGGACCTATTCTATATTTTTAATTGTTGTATATCTAATGATCAGAACTATATATTTTAATACAAAAGAAAATACATTTTTGTAAATGACTTTTCAGTTCAAAACTAAACATGATAATAAAAAATCACAGAAATTATAAATGTAATTATACAACTATAAAAAGCTAGTATGTGTACAAAATTATTTTTTGTCAAAATATGACAACATTTTTTAATACATGAAAACCAAATTAAACTTACAATATGTAGGTTTTAAAAAATAAACCTATGTTTAAGAAACGCTTTTAAGAGAATAAATAGATATTTCAATAATTAGATTTTAATGTGTGCATATCTATGAATCAGTGCAACAATTCATATTTAATCAACTGATTTCAATAACTGATTCTTGATTTTTCACTTTTTGTTAAATATCTCAAAAACTACAAAAAATTATACCACTATACTTAGAATTCAATTCTGTGTATATTAAAACTTACTTCATGTCTGTTCAATTTATTTTGACTAAAAGTTGATTCAGCCCCACCTAACATATTATTACATATTTAGACTGATCTCAAAATCCATAAAAAATCTTCAGAATTTCCAGAGAGTTATCATGCCTGTGTACCCCCTGGTCAGAAACTTATAATAATTATAATTTACTTTAAGTAATAAGCTATAAATTAAAAGTCACTTATGTTATCTGACCAAGACTTAAAAAGTTACTTAAACTAAATTAAGTTTCTGTGTGTAAGAAATGTTTTGTGTTCAAGGCACAACTAATTTTTCTAATTCATGTGTCTTATCTTTTTGATTAGATTTAGTTTGTTCATATTCATGCAATTTGTAAGCCTCTCTTAATGCTTTTAATTGCACCACAGATGCTTTGGGGTCCTTAGCCTCCAAAGCCTTATCACACACAACATCAATTTTCTTTTGAAGATCTTTGACCTCAAAGTCCAGTCATCATTTTTTAAACTTTTATCTGATCAATTTCAATTTTATTTGAAACATCATCTATTAGTTTCTGCTTTTTCAAAGTCTGCTCTTTTTTCTTTTCATCCAGAAACTGAGAATATTTTGTTCATGCAGAAGATGCAGCAGCCAATAATGCAGGAGTAATTCCAACATTGGGTATACTTCCTTACTACAAAACAATTGTACAAATAAATAATATAAAAATAATGTCACATCTATTTACTATTAATTGATTAAACAAATATATATATATTATATTATATATCTTTTGTATGTTATATATGATGGAATGTCTAGCAATCAACAATTCTTGTGAAAGGTTGACTAAGTCTTCAGTCTGTCTGCTTATTTACAGAAAATCCTCACTCAACAGCTGCTTGACCATGTGACAAAATTGAGGAACAGTTTAATGACTAAAATTTACTTTATACATCAAAAAATTATTTTTATATGTAAAAAAATTATTTTATACATAGGTAACATTTTTTAAGGACCTATGACCAAAATTAAGGACCTTTAATGATTTTTTTAGGACCAAGACAATTTAAGGACCTGGAGCGACCCTGTTATATAATTATAATGGTAATAATAATAATATGATTAATAATTGTAATATTTATTATTCTCAAAAGTTTAAGTATAGCTATAGAATAGTGTGGAATAAAAAAATTAACAAATATCAGTATTTATTATTATATATCACATATTATTAATTATTTTAAGATATATATATATGAGTATTGTACAATAATTTATAACTATATATATTGATAATAAAAAATTATAAATTAAGATATCATACCATTTATAGACAGTCATATTTATTATTACTATTAGAATATTATCCCTGTCTATAAATGGTATGATATAAGAAGAAAATCATGAGTATGGCTGTATAATGAAATATATCAAGGGATAAATGACAGAATGAGCTAAGTCAATTTTTTTTTTTTTTTAGTTAGAATGTTGAAACCATTTCCAAAGTTATGTATTTTCTTATGACAGAATGAGTTAAGTCAAATCTTAACATGTATCTCAGGACTGACTACTAATATTAAGCTAAGTCTATGCATAGTGTTACATTACAGAATGAGCCAAGTCAACATAGCTCATTATGGCTATGCCACTTCTATACTATATCTAGAACATTTCTATATGACAAAATGAGC
>JAYRBW010078028.1:0-48130 GCA_036023295.1 Invenusta paracnida | reverse complement strand
TTTTTGATGTTTTCTCTTTTGATTTTCTTCTTTTCTGTTTAAGTGAGTTGATATTGACTGCGGTTTTATAAACTTTTTATAATCTTTATTTTAAGTAATCTAATATTTTACTACTTTTATTATAATAAGTAGTATGTTACACTATGCGTGATACATTTAAAATATTAATAAAAATAGTTAATTTTCACTTGATTACATTTATTTCGTCGAGATTGATACCTGAAAACATCACATTTATAGATTCACAGTAAGTCATATTTCTACTCGTAGACCTTACTTCATGGTGAATGGTTACTTTCCTAGTTTATAAAATGTATTAATTTATGCTTCACAAAGTACTAATTTATTTTGATGGCTAAGTAAGAGAAAATTGAGCTAGACGTGTAAAATTAAAGTTCGACGTGTTAAAGTAAAGTTTGACATCTAAAAGTACAGCTTGAAATGCGGCCAAAATGGATTACTAAGCGAAAGATTGAAATCGATAAGTACAGGTAGGTGTCGAGCTCTACATTTTAATGTCAAACTCAACCCTTACATGTCGAGCTGTTCCTTTATACGTCGAACTCTAGATTTACATGTTTAACTCAAATTTTCCATGTCAACTTTTCTTATTTAACCCCTTTAGGCGCCATAATTTGTAAGTGGTGTGTAACATTTAATTTTTCTAATCATTGCTATGTTTTCTCAATATATTTATAATGCGGCTATATTTAATACTTTTGTTTGCTAACCTTATTCTACTTTTAATATTCTTATAACTTTACAGTCAATTTTGTAATGTAACTAAATCTGCTAATTATTTTATTTTTCAAATTAAATAGGAAAGACTTTAAAGCAACATATCTTGAATTATGAATTCATTAAGACAACCTTCTTTTATTTTATGTCTTCCATTTAATTTGTTCGTTTATTTAATTTAAATCCTTTAAAATTCAGTTACACTTTTCTGCTACCTTTTCCACTATTCTTACGTATCAAAATGCTCATTATTTTTTATTTTGATATAATAGTCTACTTCTTAACTTTTGAATATTATTGTTTTGATAATTTGAGGGCGACAGGAAGTCTGTTTTAAAAAATACATTATTAATCAATAATTTATATTTAGCAATTTTAGAGGAAAATGTATGCCAGAATATGACCTATATTAACCAATATTTTTGTTGACCTTGGTGATCTGATGATAGCAACATACAAATATTGTTCTTTTTAATTTGTTTCGATATAAACGTGTTTCTGGCATTTAATGTATTTATAGTCAGTTTACTACTCTGTATATTATTGTTTAAGCCCTGCGCTGTTGTTTTTATCAATAAAAAATAAGACACTGATCTGGTTGGTTGCCATATTTTAAAACTAGTATTACGAATTTCTTTTAAGCGTAATAAATTTTACATGTGAAAGCATATTATAATATATAATATTTATTTAAATAATATAACATGCTGCGTGTATTAGACATTCTTTTAAACTACTGCATTTTTTACGTTTCGTGATCTATTGTAAATATTCTTTGAATGCTGTGTAAGTTATGCTATGTTGGACACAGCATTTAACCCTATAATGAAATCTCAAGAATATATATTACGTATGTATATCCGTATCGTGGAGGGGCTCTTCTGCATTTTTAATACAGCTTAACCTCATGCGAATTTTTAAAACTTAGTCTATATTAGGAAGTTTAAGAGTTATAAATTCAAATGATTGTTGGCATAATTGCTTCTTCAACTTAATTAATTCCCCTACTGTATTTTTATAACCTACATGTTGCAATTGTTCTCTCTTTTAGAAAACCTAAAATGGTTCTTTGACAAACCTCTTATCTGTGGAACAGGTGGTGTTTAAATGTAGTAAACAACTATTTTAAGGGATAGAATAAAATTTAACTGCGTAGAAAAAATGCCTCATTGTAAATATTAATTTTGCGAAATTGCTACGTCTCCAAAAGCTGTTAGTTAAGATTATAGATATAATATATATATATGTGTATTATATTTCCACATGTCTTATCAACACAATGATTATGTACAAAGAAAAAAAAGTACTATTAATTCGTCCACAAGATATATTTAACGAATTCCTAAGATGTAAGGTATGAGTTGGTGTGATCCCCACAAGTATTAAAAACGTATAATATTGTTTCACTCGGATTTATTGATTTTTGATTGAGAGACAAGTTTTACACTATTCTTCTGTGGTAAACTAGTACAGATTTAAATAATTTAGTATGATCCATGTGTTATGTAAGTAATAGGTTTTCTATTTGTTTAAATAGCTTGCTAATCTAACTTACTCTGCCTAATATTGTAATATTAGTTTAAGAATTGCGGAGGCGATAATATCTTTTCACAATTAGTTATTTTTGCGTTCTTTCGGGACACTTTCATTTTGTAGGTTGGAACATTTTATCTCTAATATATTAGGTGATATTTCTCTTTAATTAACTGTATTACGATTAATATTTATTAAAATATTAATTATACATAGAATTATTTATGCATTTACTGTTATATTCGTTTAGAACAAAGTGTCATGTTTAATTTATTATTGCGTTGACTAATTATATGCTCATTAGCAAAAATTGTCAACTATTTTTTAATGAAGATTTAATCAAGTATTTAAAATTTATAGTATTTGAAATATTTTTTCTGATCAGTAGATAAATTATTTTTATTGTAAACAAAATTATGAGGTTTATCTCTTACTCTATATGAGTGACTTGGAAATATATTTGATGGCAACAATTCGCATATATACAGAAAATAAAGATTTTCTAAGGGTTTAGCTGTGGCACCACCTTGACAGCTCATGATAGTAAAGTTGATTGAGATGGCGGGGTCGAATCCCCCGTTTAAATTTCCATCCGACACCTGCAGTATCTGTCGTGTAATTAACGATAGCCTATCCGAATAGAAAAGGCTTCATTTGTACGTGTGCTCATTGGTAGGGATGAAGAGACAATTTTATACTGTTCATTGTTGGAGATTATCCTATAATTTATGTAGACTGCGTCTCATTCTATTATACCCACAGCTAAAGAAATCGATCTCACATAGCTAGTCATCTAAAATTATAATCTTAAAATCGACATAGTCTCTCTCTAAATCTGTAGATATTTAATTTATCTTTTAAGGTACATTTATAAAATGCGCATATTTCATAATATGTTATTCCTAATCACCTACTTCGAATCTGTTGGTGTAAGCACTAGTAGCTTTTACTATATCATTTATACATATACAAGTACTGTTAGAAGGATGTTTGCACCAGAAATATAATAAACTTTTTGTTTTGTTTAAAACAAGCGAAATGTGCTCCATTATTTATAGAATGTGTTTTAAGTTATTATAAAGTAGTATAGTGTCACCTGAAAAACCAAAGATATAATAGTATGTAAGTTTTTAAATATATAAAACACACAGAACATCTATAGCTGTAGCTTTAATATATACTTACATTTAATCTGTCGAATAATACATGTATAAAAATCACGTGGCTATAGTAAATATTAAATGTTAAACCATCAAATTACTATTAATTATAAACTAAATGGACAGTTGATCTATAACTATACCAATAAAGTGGTATAAAATGACGATAGATTTTATAAATGATCCAATTGCACATAAACAAGTAGTCCTGTCGCTTCTACTCTACTTATCTCTCTCTGATCTCCACGTCCCTTAACAGAGCCGAAGACCCACCTCTTCAGGTGATCCCCCAGGACAGCCTCACCGTCACTGAACTCAGCATTCTTCTCCTCTCCTCGGAGTACACTGGATTCCCGATCGTCACCTCTGCTGAGTCACGCTATCTCGTGGGCTTCGTGACCAGGAAGGATCTCAATTGGGCCCTAGGTTTGTCACTATATTGCTGGATTCGTGTCTTCCATCATCAGAATTTAACAAATTTAGTCTCATTGCATCTTTGATAATGTTGTAAATAATTATACCTACGAACATTTATATAATTATATTGAAGAGATATAATAATATGATTAAAATATTATAAAACAAGTTATATACAAGTTGTTCAAAAGCTTAAAGAAAGATTTTTTTTTCAAATTTCAAATATTTATATAATATCTTATATTTTCAAATTGTATATTGCACTCCTTTTTAATTGATAAGATGCTTCTGTGTTATTTGAACTACGCCAAAAGACATATTTGATCCGTCTGTAAAATATACTAAATCTGTCTTAGTAGAAGCAACTGACTTTAACAAAAGCAGGAAAATAAATTAAATTGTGCAAAAAAAATTGTTTTTCTATAAATGTTTTTTTATCTCAAAATTACTAATTTTTGTGTAGGTATATTGTATTTTATACGTCAGAAAACACAATGGGAAATCTTAGGTATTGTTTTGTTATGATATTGTTCAATTACGTCAATATTATGTATGCTATAGATTTCTTTACACAATCCACTTTACCCACATATACATATACATACATATCATTTTTTCTAATTGATAGAAATCAATAAGTTGAAAAGAATATTGTTCTTTTAAACTTTATTAAGTGATATATATTGGGTTTAAAATAATAATTGGATTAAGGGCATTCATTTCCATAAGGGGGTATTCATTTTCCAAAAGCCCATTATTATTTTCCTTTTTTTATTCGTTGATGCCATGCATATATATTATATGGGGCATGTTGACTGGGACAATATATTGTTCTAAGTTTAAGGCAAAAGGTTTGATTAAACAACACACTGATTCTACTATTTACCAAACTATATTTAAAGATAAAGGATTATGTGTATTTAAACCTGATAATACCAGTGCACAATGGGATCTATATATATATATATATTATGTATGTAATATAAAGTTTTACTAAATCACAGGGTAGAAAGGCGTTTTGCTTTGTAAGTCGACTAACAACGTTGTTAGACATTATTTTTATGTTTGTCTAAATATTTCCTATACACATGTTGTATACAACATCGTTATTGGCTGACTAACCCGCGGATAAAGGGTTACAAAATAAAACGTTTGTATACTGAATTTTCTGTCTGTGCTATACTGATAGTTTTATTCTAAGTTTTTAACATTTGAATTTGTATTTTTTATAAACCTTTGCTAAGCTAAACTGCAGAATCTAACATCTTTTCTTCACAAACCGTTTACAACTAGTTTTAGATCATTCACTATCTATAGCACAAACTTTATTATGTCATTTACAGGAACCATTTCCTTTCATAATTAGACAATTTTCTGATTTACATGCATGCTGCACTCTTGTGAACAATGGTCCTGGATAAAAGTTGATTATCTATACATTGTACCATCGACGACCTTAAAATTGTCAAAAGTTCGACAAAACAGAGTATAATTCTGACTTAATGATAATATTCACTTTGTAAATGCTAAATTTGGATAAAAGTTTATCATGACGTGCCAAAAAAATGTTTTATAATCACAATATTATTAAAATTAGAAGTTAGTAACTAAAAAATATTTTAATATAGAGTACACCGTATTGGCTTTTACTCGCATTTACCCCAAAATGTTCCATAAGCTCCTCTACTACATGGAATAATCGAAGGAATAAACTCACCAACCGATGATAACTCCGATATTTGTGGTATAAATACAGATCACTCAGAGTTCCATAATTATTTGTATTTGAATTTTCTTATATATGCATTAAACGTCCTACACATTAGTGACAAGTTTTCTACGTGCTTCTCTCCCCCCACCACCCTTTCCTCTCCACAGAACGTTCTCAGCAAAACCCGGGCAGTGGAGTGGGCGGCACATCAACAGTCTACTTCACCGAGCATCTCCCCAGTTTCGGAGAAGCCCCCTCCACTTCCGCTCCACAGCCCCTACATCTCAGGGACATACTCGATCTGGTACGTGTCGACTCATTGCCTTGTCCTTCTTTTATCATCTTCGGGGTAACATTTTAAGTCGTTAGTTTTATATGGCCTGTTTATAAAGGAATACTTGCTTACATTTCTAATTTGGTTTACTAAGACTGCTCCCCGTGCAATGTAAATTAAACCTCGGAAGATCGGTTAATTATTTGTTCCTATTATTGTAAAACTATTATTTCACACGGATAAATTAAAGCATTATAATATCCAGGTAGTTTTGGGAAAACCGTGTTGTTAAAAATGCTTTTTCTGTACAGTAAATATAGAATTCAGATAATAATGGCTGTTGATAGTAGGTGAAATGTTTATGCTTTAACCAAGGTGTGAATTGAATTCGTGCAGTGATCATCTTGATCTCGTTTGATTATCGTGTATGTGCGTTTCACTACCATTCATATTGTGTATATTATGTATAATGTTAACTTTAAATGTATCATCTAATCAAAGAACACAGCCTGTCAAATTGTAATTTTGATTTTTGGTAAAAAAGGAGGTGTAGGTATTTTTCGTGTAAACACCGATGTATTTTAGATTATTATTATTTATACAATTGTATTTGATGACTAACGTCAAGGGGCAAATATTCCTATCTACGTAACATATTATAGACAATAGGTACTTGCCTTTTGTTACCGAAACTGCAACTATAATTAGGAGTCGCTCAGCAGCATACAAGTTTATAATATGTGTCTCCAACACACTGTTTCAGGCTCCAATCACAGTGACGGACCAAACACCCATGGAAACTGTGATGGATTTCTTCAGGAAACTGGGGCTGCGTCAACTCCTTGTCACAAGGAATGGGTAAGTTCCGTTGTTAACTAATTATATTAAACACTAGGCATCATAGGTGACTGTTCTGCTTTTGTTTTCTGTGAATATAATTTTATACTAGACAGTATTAAACCAGAGTTTTTTTTTCAGTGACAAGTTAATTATTAATGTGTGTTTTTCGGTTGTACTGTTGAATTGAACACATTTTATTAAAAGAGAAACATTTGGATACAAAGAGGAATAAAAATTAATCTTTGGAATACTATGACTCTGAGTAGGGTAAATTGCATTGTTACAGCGTTCTAAATAGGCTCAAATAATTTAACAACTTGTCGCAAATTCCCCCCAAAATGAATATCGTATAGTATCTTGGATCGGACGCCTGTATTTCACTTATGTTGCTGTCTGTAGTTTATAGCTACTCAATTCATTCGCATTTTATTATATTCAATAATGTGTATATTCCTATTTTTCATCCTATTCTCTTCTGCGTATTACTTTTGAAATTTAGAAAGGAGATTAAATCTATTGGATAATAACTAGACTAAGTATCAACACGTCTGCTAAGTCATTGTTTTATTATTGTACGCTATGTAATACATCAGGTAGACACAGATAACATTTATGCTATTGCTTAGAAAGTTTAGATAGTTTTTTGTTTGTTTAATAATTGAACTAAATTATAAGTTGGTCCGAAAATCGACAAAATATAATTTACGACTTCTGACTGTATTATAGTCGAGTAGATATATTACTCAATTAGTTAAAATTTGCTCCAATTTTTCTTTATATAAATTACTTGCAATAATTGCTTGATTTAAGATGTTCTATAATGTTGTGTCTTATTTGATGTTGGAAATCATTGGCCAATTCTCTTGCCCTTTTGTAATGTTCCCCCAGTCGCCTCCTGGGTATCATCACAAAGAAGGACGTTCTTCGACACATACACGAACTCAGAATCCGCGACAGTCATCTCGTCAGCTTCCCCTGATCCCCACCAACCCCTCTATCTATCCAATATTCTCTGTTTGTGTTGGATATACAGACACCTAGACGCCACCCCGCCCCCCCACACACATGCAAACTCCTTGAAACATGAGTACCTAACTACTATATAAGGCTGTCATGGGCAACTTACTCTGGCCCTTTAGAGATATCATTTATTGGTAACAAAAAAAATTTCGTAAGAAGTTTGGCTGCATTTAACTACGTAACTGATCTAACTCTATTATTACTTGCTGCAAGTATAATATTCATATTCGTATATAATAGCTTAATTTAATGTCATTATTTTATCTGTGATTGCGAGAAACAGTTGAAGATAATTTGTCAATAATTTAATATTTTATAGTGAATTAATCAAATATATCTCGCTACGAAAGTATATTTCATAATCAATAATCATGCAGATTAATTAGGTCAAAATGTTGTCTTTTAATTAAGTACAATTTGAAAAAGACCGTCTTCTTTTGAATTGGCTAGCCCATTTTCTTGACTGTGCTATTTTAGTAAAGATTGCATCTAGAATTTGGTGATTGCATATGACTGTTGCTACATCTATTTTGGCTTTGAAATATGTGATATTAATTAACATAAGGAATGTTATAACCGGAGATAACAGCTGATTTATTGGCATTTACTTTGGTCTACATTTATGTGATAACACTATTTATTCAGAGTTCATGCGTACTGCTTTACACTTCATAATATTGTGTACCATAAAAGGTCTGTTGTAACA
Source organism: Invenusta paracnida (assembly GCA_036023295.1). Taxonomy (NCBI): domain Eukaryota; kingdom Metazoa; phylum Platyhelminthes; order Proseriata; family Coelogynoporidae; genus Invenusta; species Invenusta paracnida. The sequence continues at coordinate 39,731 of JAYRBW010078028.1, read as the reverse complement.
CATGTGAAACACCGTCTAACATGTCATGATATGTACTGTGTTTTAATCCTTCAAAAATTGAGATTTTCAAATCAAATAATTATTATTATACAAGTTTTTTCTACCCTTTAATTTGCTTTAATAAGTTTTCATTTCTTCGGGATATTGTATGACATGCTCGCTAATAAGGCTATATTAGATAATGCCAATTTTTACATCATTTGTATTGTATAAGTTTAATTAAACTGTAAAAGAAATTATCAGGTCTAACTTGTTTTTACATTGAGGAGCATTTATTTTACCTCTTAAGAATAAGGATGCAATTTATTATATACTATTTATTATAAATAGTCATTCATTGATATTATACGCAGAAAATATTATATAAGAATTGAAACATAATATTTAACATAATGTAGGTACTATCTGACTTCATTTGCTGTTTCAACTGTTCATTTTTACTTACATTTATTTATATTTACTATTCTTTTTGTTACAAAGTTACTGTATACACAACTTACATGCAATTATGATATATGCGGAGATATTAATATGACTTGAAGAAGCAAACGGACAAACAAACTAACTTTACTTGATTTTATTATGAACGAGGATTTCTTCTTATTATTGTTTATCTAATATCTTTTTTTGTACACAGCCTATGTATATTTCTAGTGTCGAATAGGATGATCAACTAGGTGAATTATTATTTGCTTTATACCAAAACAATACAAAATAGAGTCAAATTCTTTGGTTCATAATATACAGCTCGTTAGGAGTACAAACGTTTTTGTTGACGTAATTACATAAATGAGCCATCCAATCAAAAGGCAGTATTTACTCGAAAAAAATCACGTGACTTTACAATGAATCAACTACAATCATTTACGACTTTTCAGTTTACACATCGGGAAACATAGTTTCCTTGGATTTTGAATAATAAAAAAATAGGATCCAAATAAATAACATTAAGATTGCAGCACAAATCGTGAAATATTATTTTTGATTTAAGCTACCGTACAAGTAGCCAGGTGTCATTCTATTTTAGATTATAGCTTATAATTTCAAATTAATCATCATAGACCTTCTCCCTAGAATTAATTAATTAACTATAAGAAATATTTTATTGTCTGAAGTAATCCGTTACTAACGCCTTTGGTTACTTCTTTTCCATAGCTACTTCGGCACTTTATTGAAATCATTGCATTTCGCTCACCTTTCATGTAACTTTTAAGTTTCATTTGTTCAAAATTACTCAGTACTTACAAATGCCCCGAGTCATCATTGCTACATAAAATATATTTGTATGGAACTATATACTTACATGGAACATTATAAAACAGACTATTCCCATTCCATAGCAATCATATTAATTGGATGACTTATTAAGAAACTCAGTAATGAAATGAAATTCTTTATTGGTTAACTTAATCGGAATCTAATAATACTGGTGATATTACTTTTTATACTTCGTACATATAACAGAAACTTCTGACAAAAGCCGCTGTGCTTTTCTTGTTCACCACTGCCTAGTAGCTCGTATTGTAATCTTTCCAACCCTTGCACAATCAATAATTATGCACGCTTCTGGTATAATATTATCCTGTTACTTAACTGTAAATTACTTATTCAGTGTATATTCGACTTGTTAAAAATGCTTTTTACAGACTGGACTGTTGTTGCTATTGTATACGTTTATAAATATATATTTATGATTCACTTTGTGTATGAACACTAATAATAAACAGTGTATGATTTGCAATTTTTTTATTTACTGTATTTGTGGTGATAGGCTATAAAAAATAATTTATCATTATTCTATTGTCAGAATAAATTACTGTACAAGTAATTGTATTGAACATACTTTTAATATGCTGGTAATTATATGGAATATTACATTTAATCAACAATGAATATTAAATTACATCTTATGACTTTTGTCTTCCTTCAACATTTTAATAACAAAACGAATTACATTAGAAATTTTAATTTATTGATTGATGATGTATTAAATTACTTTATAATTTATCTGAGAACATATTGCCAGATGTACTGCTAATTTAACTGATGTGCACAAATTTTTTTAAAAGTGAATTATCGTATGGGAATATGTTTCTTGAAATTGAGTAATTTTATAAATGTATAGAATTTATTGAACTGAATTTCGATTTGAATTGAAAGAAATTATATAACAGAAATGAATATTGTAACCAAACTCAATTTTTCAATTTATCATAAATTTCGCACAGATAAAGGTTGCAAAAAGGATCGATAAATATTTTTTATAGCGATTAATGTATTTGAATAATTTCAAAACTAAATCTGAGGACAATTTAAGCGTGTTTTAAATGTTTGTAAATTATAAATAATATGAACTAATAGAATATTTGCTACATCCGTTAAAATCTTACAAAAGCCAAACAGCAAAGTAATAGTTTTAATTGCATATAAAAACTATCTTTCACTACTCTGTGCTGCACAATTTTAATAACAATAAACTGGTAATCTTATTAACGTAATAAAACGCGACTGTACTGCTTTTAACCCCCCCCCGCATGCCGGGTGGACCCTTAAATGCATTTTAATGGTTTTTAAATGAGAAATTGACGTTTTAAACTTGACCTTCGTGATTAGAAAAATCTCACATTGAAATCTGTAATATGTACAAGTAAAGAAAGTTTGTTCGAATCCTGATATTTGTCAACAATTACATTGCATGATCTAAACATAAATCTTGACAATATATTTGAAATTTATATCATTTTAAACGACATTTTGCACCGACTTTAGCATGAATATTTCCAAGAATGAGAGAGGATAGCGCGGCGGGGAAGGAGGCTCGTTAAACTTCGTAATAGAGTCGGGTTTTGAAACTTTGCATATGTAGTTAAACAAATAAGTGAAACATGTATGGATTAAAGAAAGAAATGTATGTATTATGAACAATTAAATAATACTATTATCACTATTATTACATTTTTAATATAACATTAAAATTCTAAGAATACTATTATTATTTTTTAATAAATAAGTAGATAAAAATATGTAATCCCTTTGCGTGAACAATGCGTCCCTCTACATTGCTCATTTGGTTCATTTAAAGTTCACAGCAAAAATACAGAAGGGGAGGGGTTCATTTATGTAAAATATATTCACTCAATTATTCAAGACAAATATTAATTAGCAAATAAAATATTCGATAAATAATGCACATGATTTATTGGTATATAATTCAATATTGCAATCTTTTTAAAGATTGTTCATGCAAAAAAATACCGTCAGTAATATTTTCTCTTCAAATATTGTTTTTCATTGATGAAAAATATTGGTACATGCAAATAATCGATTTTCACATCAGTGGTGGGAACCTGCTTATTTATCAAATTAACACCTTTCTCTCTCTGCTGCATTAAGTAATTATTTATCATGAAAGCTTCTCATTTAATTCGCACTAAATTTCAAAGCTGACAGCATATTGGCAGATTAACATAGCTTACATATCTGAATAAATAGTTATATGTATATCCACTGATGGGTATATATTATGTATCTAGCTATATTTTTTGATCTTCCTACTCGAATGTCACACTCATACAAGCCCGGAAAACTTGAAATATTCCATACAGAAACAGTTTTTTACTTGAATTCTAAAGATGATGAATATTTTCCTCGTAGTATAATCCTTGTGTACAAATATACAAATTACATGTATTTAAAAAAAGTTAAAAACATATCATATTTTTTAAGAACATTACAATAAAACTATAACTATTTTTATTAGTTTTATCAACAATAAATATTTCCAATATATTTCTTATAATAAATTCTACGTTATATTTTATATAATACGTTAAATGTGTATTTATTCTGTGACATAAACATCATTTTGATCAAACGGCTTCAGTTCATTAATAAATACTTAAGTTTTTTTTTAATTTAGGTGGCTCGAGGTACTTGCGTTTTGTAAATATTACACATCATTCCCAAATCCGTTCATGATCACATACACTGCATACGAAGACTCGTTCATTTATGTTGGAACAATAAGAAAGTAAAGACGGTGTTTATGGCGTGGCATAACTGTGGATTTTTACTTGTAGCAAAAAGGCCCATTTTAATACTGGATAGTTAGGAAAGATCAAATAAGACTCAAATTATCCGGGTTGTTTGGCAACTATGGAATACCACTTTAACTGACAAAATCTACAGAAAATATTGCGACTATAATTTTAACTAGTCTCGAGAACATTTGCTTACAATTTGTATAATCTTGATTTTATATCGCTTGTATAATGTGACAGAGCACCTTTAATAAGACATAGCACCTTTAATGTGACATAGCACCTTTAATGTGTCGTAGCACCTTTAATGTGACATAGCACCTTTAATGTGACATAGACCCTTTAATGTGACATAGCACCTTTAATGTGTCGTAGCACCTTTAATGTGACATAGCACCTTTAATGTGACATAGTACCTTTAATGTGACATAGCACCTTTAATGTGACATAGCACCTTTAATGTGACATAGCACCTTTAATGTGACGTAGCACCTTTAATGTGACATAACATTTAATGTGACGTAGCACCTTTAATGTGACATAGCACCTTTAATGTGACGTAGCACCTTTAATGTGACGTAGCACCTTTAATGTGACATAACATTTAATGTGACGTAGCACCTTTAATGTGACGTATAACATTTAATGTGACATAACATTTAATGTGACGTAGCACCTTTAATGTGACGTATAACATTTAATGTGACGTAGCACCTTTAATGTGCTGTAGAACCTTTAATGTGCGTAGCACCTTTTATGTAATGTAGCACCTTTAATGTGCTGTAGCACCTTTTATGTGATGTAGCACCTTTAAGTAGGCCTACTCAAACTAATCGATACACCTGTTTTTACTTCATGCTACTTAAATAAGTATTGTGTTCCGTAAGAGTGCGCATTTTTATCCATTCATTAGTGGATACATCGGCCATAAAGTATCACATACTTTATATTACATTTACATTTATTTTATTATTCTAATCATTTAAAGCCAAGCGTTTAGTGCCAAAGATAAAAATTTCCCTTGTTGCAATTTTTAGTAAATTTCTATGAGAGTACCGGTCCAAAGATAATGGTAATTAAATCAATATGGATGAATAAATATCAATATAGGCATTAAATTCTACATTATTTCTTTACCAAAAATAATGTTCACGACAAGTGAATTTAGTATATGTATCTTGAAGTTTGACAAATAATAATTTTATTTGTGTTCCATTTTTCTGTCATGTACATATATATCACATTGAAAAGTTTAAACAAAATTCCCATAAATACTTATACTAACTATTTTCTATATAAAAGTACATTCAAAAGTATGACATGCACATTCATGGTCTTATAAAGTTATACACGAGGAATAAATTATTTAGTTTATTAACATATGACAATCTATATACTGCTCCTATATGAGAACATGGCATCTATTATATAAATGTCTACAAGTAAACTAGGTATGTAATTATGATACTATTAAATATAATTCCACTCACTATATATGATAATTGACCATGTGATAGAAGAACGTGTAATATACAATAAATTTAAAAATATTCCAACTTAAATAATCAACAATATACATGTAGATACTTAGTACTTTGTGCTTACAATAAATCTTTGAAAAAGAATTCTATTTTGACATACGTATATATGCGTATTTTAAAATACATCCGATTGAAAATGAAATGGCACCCGACTTAAAAAAATTATAGCGAAGCTACTTTATAATAAAATGACATGGAATATTCATGGAGATTATTGCAGCAAACATACATACAGTATATAATTAGACCCATTTAATTAAAGAAGCATAAACAATTATTAGTTTAAAACACATGGGATAATTGACTTTTAGTTCTTTGTGAATTGACATGTTTTTAGAGAATGTTTTTCAATACCAATTTCATTAATAAATTTACATGTATAAAAAGTATATAATATTTTAAAATGTCGACTTTTCATAAAAAACCTTTTACTTGGGTATTATTATTATTATTATTATTATTATATTAATATTACATATACTAACGGATCTACTATATGTCACCATGTCCGTGGTCAAAATGTACTTGCAGCACCCGTTTTGTATCTACATATAATATAATTTCGTATTCACGATATTTTACGCTAATATTTTTAATGATAAAAAGACATTAATAGAAGGATATTATCTTGCTACAAATATCACTTTTATTAGTAAATTTTCGACGAAGACTGCCCAGTCATGCGACTGAACGAATGAATTACAAAAAACAGCAATAAGCAATATATAGTAGCACAATAATAGTATACCGACCGCTGGTAAGCGTACAGAACAAGAAGCTTATATTTCATAATATTTTTGTTTTGAAAAATTAATTCCCTTTAATGGTTTAAATGGCACACTTTAATAAATTCTAATAAATTCCCGTGTGTTTCTTAAAAAAGGTCTAAAAATCAATTTTCTGAGTAATCTGTAATTGAAACATGTTTTGACTATTATAATTAGTCATCATCAAGACAAAATTTCCTTCAGTTTGTATATGTTAGCAGCTAGAACAGCACTGTATAATGGACAATGGCTGAAAATGGTTGAAAACAATAATACACAATTATAACAAACAAACATGTAAAAATTCAATTTGCAAGATTGCCACTAATATTAGAACCGTGTTGCTTCAATTTTAATATTTTATTTTGTACTCATTATGTTTTTTTATTAATAATCTGTATTAGTATGTATAGGCGTGTTTAAGTGCATACAATAAAATATTAAATGTTGAATACTTATTTATAAAATACCTATAAGACACAGCTGTTTTGTTTTCAATGAAGTAACTTCAAACAACGTTTTTTTAATATATAATAAATTCAAAAATAAGGTCATATAATTAATTAAAATTAATTGCTATATCTCTTAATATAAACAAACAAAGGATATTTTTATGTTCTCACTATAAGTTCTTTTTAAAGACATCTGCGGTTGAATAATTTGTTTATTCAACCTTGAAATAGTGATAAAATACTATACTATTGTCCCGTTTTGCCACCTTATATTATTTATATCAGTATACTTGTACACACATGAATACTCGGAGCCGATTATACCATTAACAATATTCACGGTTTAGTAGAAGAAAAATAGAATTAAAGGAATCCCGACATCCACTGATCATTTCAATAATGATCGAATAAAATAGTCGATACATGGCGATCAACATGTATTTTTTCTGCGGTTAACTTCAGAATGGATATTAAAGAAGGGGGGGGGGGGTTAGTATATAGAAAAATCGAATACATACGGAATGACTATGAGGAAGAAAATATGGATTAATTGATTTACTGTTGAGCTGTACTTATTAACATGGTATATGTAGCAAAGGAAATAAGCTGGGTAAGGAAGAGGTGGGGGGAGGGGGGGGGGTAGATTTAATTTGCACAGTCTGCCATACATTTACACACAATGCAGATAGTATTGCTTGCACAGCAATACTATTGTTCAATCTAGAACGAAGCACATTTGTACTGTGTGCAAATTGTCAGAGACTAGCTTCGTTCAATAATGCTTTTGCTGTTGAAAAACGGCCTTCTTCGCTGTTAGAAAAATAGACTTTCCCTTCGCCGATAAGTTGTCAATAAATGCAGCGTAAACTCGTCATTTACTCAGTATTGCCATTGTAATGATATGGTATATTTCTTCTCGTATTACTACGAGCATACAATACTGCCACTATTTTACATGTCGCTACTATGCCCAATATTTTGTCCTATAGCGACAGCAGTAAAATGGGAAAAAATGAGAAAGAAGATCAGCTGTAGAAAAGGAAGGAAGTTTTAGGGGGGAGGGGGGGGGGAGAGCAAATCGGACAATAAATTATCTCTACCAGATCGAACAGTTTTCTGTGGTGCATGTAGTGTAACTCTCCTCCGTATATACAATAAAACAGTCAACCAACCGTCTTGCACAGACAATCAACACGCGTGGTAGAGCAAATAAGAAGGATCTTCTTTTGCGATAGAAGACTTGACTTTTCTACCCTCTTGCAGCACCAGAAGTGTGTCTCCAAAGTTCTTTCACCTTCCAACACCTTCGTGAAGACAGCCAGCAGCGTTGTGAGGTGACCACGCCACTCGCTATAATAATTATAACTAACTCAAGAACTCTACCAACTTCCAACTATCGATATAGTACATCGAAAGAATTTACTGCTGCGGGGGAATTGTGCGCAAAGTGCCCTTGAAGGATCTTTCCCCTGTTTGGTGCCATTAAACTTTACTGCAGCCTTTTTTTATTGAATTGTAGGAGTTTTGTGGTATTGTTTTATCCCCGTAGCGTGTACCCCCACCAAGAATGAGGAATTCAGTTATGGGAAAGAATAAGTCGGAGACGGTGCAGATGGACGACTATGGCACGATGTCCGGAAATAACGACAAAGTTCAGCTGATACAGGTATGGCTTGTCATTTCTATTTAATAGACTTCTTGATTTATGATAATGATGTAATACTTTTTTTAAATTAATAACCGTGTATTGTAATATATACATATATGTATGATATTTTAAGCCAGAGACATCGGAAATGCGATGCGGTACTAACATGACCATATACTACAGTAGTCGAAACTAAGAAATTGATATGTATACGTTTATTTAGAAACTACTTTGTGTGAAATAGCTATAAAAGTCTATTTATTGGGCTTTTAAGTTTTAAATTATTAGATTAAGTTTTACGGGTATAATAGTAACTACATATATGATGTTCTATTTAAACTTTGTCACACAAAATTAAGCCAGGCCTTTCATGAAGATGTTCGGAGTAAATATATAATGGCATGTTTGGACAATTGAAATGATAAGGATGACATTTCCGGTGATTACGCAGCTTTAAAGTAAAAATAAAAAATACGAAATTCAAAGTAAATTGTATACTGACTCAAATAGAGTTCTAAACACAAAATTATGAAAAAAATGTCATTCAATAATCTATTAGAGAAAGATGTTTTTCCGTTATTTTGGTTTTTCTGTTTATAGTTTAACTCTTTATCTATAGTGAAGTTTGCACCGACCACTTTTAGCGGTGATTTTAAAGTAATTAAACGAACAGTGTAAACTTTTGTGAATTTTTCTAAAATTAAATTTTACATCTTTTAGTGCAATATTATGCATCAAAAGAGACTCTTAAAATTCACTCCTTTCTAAAAAACTGACCAAAACAAACTTTTTATACAAATATGCATATCTCTCTGAAAATTGACAAAACTCTGATTAGGGCACTGATTAATGTCATGCAATGATTCACAAAGATACTATAAAAATACGTTTTTGCTGAAAACCTTGTATTTCTTATTTATTTAATTATTTAAAAGAATAATTAAAAATGCATAGATTTATCTGTTGTTTATTTTGGACAATTTTTCTCAATGAAAAATATTAGAATATTGGAAACCATGTTTTCTTAATTACGTGCAAAATTTAAATGCTATTTTATTAGAAAATTTAAACACCAAATCACAGAGCCAAAGGTACATATATGTTTCATTTAACTGGCACAAAAATATTTCTACATTATAATATATAAAATCAAACAGATTTAATTTGATTTAGAATTAAGGATTAATAGTATTTTTAATAAATCATGATTATCATGTACTCACATTTCAAATTGGAAGGAGATCAATTTTAAACTAAAGTAATCAACAGTATTGACGTATTATATTGATTAGTTTGATTTTAAATATAAATACAATGCATGCACATTTAAAAATATACTTGATTTAAAATATACTACACATAAACATGTTCAACTTAAAATGAGGCTTTCGATACAATAGGGACAAGATTTTTAGAGATGAAGTTCAGAAAATGTGTTCGTTTATTTGAAAGATATTTGAAGTCAATAGTTGTTATAAAATCACCACAAGAACAATTTCCCCTTTCCTGTATTTCAAGAGCAGCTGTTAATGGCCGTAGATGCAATCATCCACAATAATAAAAGTAATTATTCCCACATTATATGTATGTCTAAAAAGTATAACTCTATCCATAGTGGGGGGGTGGTGGCTCACCTCAATTTGACAGTGAATGAACAAATGAAGCGATTATAATCTAAGCTTTCTTGATTTCCTGAAACAAAGATTTACAAGTATTGGCGCTATATTCACCATTTTCTACCTAAAGAAGCCGCTACGTGACCATATTTCAAAAAGGATATTCTGATTCGAGTTATACTGAATAGTTTCATATTTATAATAAAGCATGAAGTACAATAAACATTCATTTTCTTGCTATAAATGTGGACAAAATGTTTTTGAAAATTTAATAATAATTTTGCGAACACAATTTATGATATATTACCTAATATTAGGTATATTGCGATCTTGCTTTGCCAAGATATACACAATTTTAAATAAAATAGTCGGATTAGTTTAAGACTAATAGCGGTGTTAGCCATATATTTATGTATTTTTAATCTCTTGTACTGTTTATTACTTATTTTTTTATTTTAAAATGTGACCATTTTGTATAGCATATGAGACCAAATATATTGATTTAATTATAGTTACGCGCGAAGTTTCAATTCTTAACTAGAATTTAAACTTCGCGCGTAATTATTCGAAAGTATTAGAAAGTTTTTAAATTATAGGTGGGGGGCCTGATCACACCCTCCCCCCTTCTCCCCTTTGGAAACACCCAGTTATGGGTTAAGTTAATATGCAAAATACAAGGATATTGTTATTACATCTCCAATATCAATTTAATACCTAAATAGACACCCTCATTTCTATTTGTATTGATAAAAAAACATACATGCTCTAAATATTAGCTAATTAGAAAATAATCAAACTATTTATATTTGAAAAGATTTGTCTAAAGATTAAATCTATGAATATTTAAATGTCATTTTGCAATAGTAGCATACTTGTAATATTGGATATGTAACATATACTCGTATATACATCAATGTCGTTAATATTCGTAGCTCTGCGTAAACCAAATAGTCTAGAGCGAGCGACAAGAACCTTCATTATATTCTAAACGCTGTCATAGCGTTTCGCATGATTGCGTTTCGCATAATTGTGTTTTGCATAATTGTGTTTTGCATAATTGTTTTTCACATATTTGCGTTTCGCATAAAAGAGGTTATATTTATAAAATAGATATAGATAAAATCATTCAAGGAATATAAATATAAGTTCGAATATTCTGCTTGAGGACCCCATCTACAGCTCCTGCCTAATTGTATACCTCGATTTCATTGTTGAGAAGCATTGTATTTCACGCAATCGCACAAGCCCCTGCGTAATTCTTCTGTAGGCGGGTCGCTGTTGGGGAAGGCCACCACCAGCTTGTAGCAGATGGTGCTTGTGCTTAAACTTCTGCTGTTCTCTTTGTAAGATTTCAATGAGGCCAAAAATGTTTATAGGATGCGGTCCTGTTCATTTGGTGATTCAGGGATGAGTGCCATCCTTCTAAGTTATTATTGGTTCACGATCCTTCTATGTTATCAAACTGGTTCCATATCTTCACGGGAAAGTGAGCAACCATCGTGTCGACACATGTTGACGTTACGTAGTCTAGAAATTGTTGAATCGCGGGGACTGGATCAGCAACCTCGTTGATTGCTTCTAAACCATACGTCGTCAACTCGATCTTGTGGTACTAGAGAAAGGGCAGTAGCATGTAGCATCCGCAGTGCATTGCCCTGTGAGTCAAAATTAAATGTAAATTATATTTAAAATTATCTTTATAAAATAAGTTATACATTTATCTTTCACATAAAACCTAATTAATCAAAGAATATTAAAAATTAAAAATGATTACGCAATTTTAACCAAAAAATGAAATATAATTTTCTATTTCTATTTTTTATTTGAATTTTAAGGAATAATAAAAAGTATTTAGGTATATATAATTAATGCTATGGAATTATTTTGGTTTTATAAATAACCTTTCAACCAAAACATTACATTTATCGGTAATTGGTGATATTAATTTAAATTATATATATGTGTAGCTAAAATTATTAATTTATAAATACTTGATTAATCTAAATGTGTATTTTAAGTTTTTAGTTTTGTGTATAATACAATTTCAATATTTTCAAATAATTAATTTATATATAAAACACGTGATTTACATTAATTTACACAATTAAGATAAAACTTATACATCTTTCAGTATAACATGAATAAAAACAAACATAATAAAGCATTAATCGAATTTTGTGTTGATATTAATAATTAAATTATTTCAGAATATTAATAAATACCTACATAGCAGAGTAGAAGTTATCAATAATACTCACAGCCACATAGCTTATCTATTGATGAGTTGTTATCAATCGATAACAATCGTGACTGTGAGTATTATTAATATTTCTGAATAGTTAATGTTTAGTTTTCTGAATAGTATGATATTAAGTTTGTATTTTTCCCATTTCATTTTAAAAGAGATTAAATAATCTATATAATTAAAAGAATATTAAAAAAAAAACTTAAAATATATTTTAAAAACTAGTCTTTTGGCACTTTGATATTTGTTGATAACACTTTCGTTAATGTAAGACACTTAATTATTTATGCCGAATAATTAACACACTCAGAAAACTCAGCCTAGATTCACAAATTCATGCAAAAAACACAAATTTATTAACTGTGCTTTTAAAAATGTTGATTTCATTAAATCCGTACTTGTTTATCATACAGATTTCAGTTTAAATATTAGTATTATTAAAATTATTATTTCCGTATAATGAATATTATCGGCAACTACAACTTTAGGTGAAGGCTAAATTGAAAGGAATAGGCATCTAATAAAGTGCACAGTTGAAGTATGTATGTACTACAGAGAAAATCGGTAGACGTATATTTTATGAATTACTTCACTTGAAACTTGAAAATTGACTTAAGTATCATGAAATTCTATTCTGGAATATTTCCATTAATATCAGATACGATTGTTTATTATTGTCCTCACCCAAATGGTTATATAGTCAATACTGACGCATGTAACGGGAAATAATAATTGCATTGGACATATAATTGAACCCAGACAATGAATATTATATTATAATTGGATCAATGGATATTATATGTACTTATATGTAGTCATTATACTATGGGTATACATGCTAACATGTGAAAGTGATATATAATGTAGCACTGATAGTCTGACTTTGCTGGAAATTAATTGGCTTTTTAAAAATAGTTTTACCTCTATAGTCTGCTTCAAATATGTTTGCGCGACAACTATTTGTAAACGTCCAATTTATTTGAATTTACACATTTTCTAGATATGTTATATGAAATGCATCACATTTATCAAGCTCGCCTAAAGATGGTGCTAGACTTATAACATTTAATTGAATTTATTGAAATCGCACACTACATGATTTAAACTGTTGTATCAATTATTAAATAAAGGTCACTTGTATAATAATGTGCTCATTTTCTGAGCGCATCAAAATGCCCGAAGTTAAAAAAAACTATGCGATACAAAGAGAATGAAATATAATGCTTACAATTTGATTTTAGTATAATTGTTTCCTTTAACTGACATTGAAGAGTGTTTCTGAATATATGTTATGATTGATGAGTTTTATTTGCAGAATGTCATATAACATATAAAGTCAATCATGCCTTGTGATACTCCAACGTCATGATACTCATACAGTGGAGGTTCTAGCATAATGTCTGCAGTATCTCCTTTTAGAAATTGTAAAGGGCGGTCAAAGTCTACTAGAGGCGGTCGTTTCATATATTGATAGTATCATGTTGTCCTTCACGACATATTCTGTTGAAATGGTGATATTTGCAATGAAAAAGTGAAGCCTATAAAGGTTGGATGGGGCACATGTTTAAAACAAATCTTTATTTTATTTTCGAAACAGTAACTAAGTTTTGAAATATAGGTGAAACTTGTCTTAAATCCCTTTTTCTTTGTTTCGTACTTAAAGGTACCGTTTCTGACCACAATACCTTTATTACAAGAGCTTTATTAATGTCATATTGTTCTATTTAAATATCATTTTACTTTTATAATCTATAATATAAATATTGAGTAAAAGTCATCGTTGCATTTTACTATACATATATTACAAAATCGCTAGAATATGACACAGTAATATTTTAAAACCGATGATTAGAAAATAGAACCTATATTTAATTAGGGCCGTTCCAAAAATCTGAAGGAATTCCTTCAACTCAAGAAAATGCTTAGTCAAGGAACTCCTTGAACTTTTTCTCGAACGCAGATTGTCGCTTTATTATATATATAAAGGAGATCCTTGAAATTGGAGAAGTTCCTTAAAAAAATAACTTGCAAGATTTCAATGGATTCTTCGAGTTTCAAGCTGTTCCTTGAACATAAAAATGAACTTACATACCATCTTTGATAATTGATTAAATAGGATTTTATATTTTACCGAGGTCGCTCAATGATTTCACTTATTGGTTTCATTTATCAATTTTACTTGTTGATTTCCCTAATAAATGTCACATATTGATTTCATTTAATGATTTCACATATGATTTATTTAATGATTTTATTTATTGATTTCACTCATTGATTTTACTGACTGATTTAATTCACTTAGAAATAGAGTATATTGTATCTACTATGTTGAATAGCTAATCAAAATACAAAAATGTATAATAATCAAAGTAGTAAGTAGTATTCGTAAATTGTTATAAATAATTTTTGGTACTATTGTGGGATGCAATTTTTTGGCAAGAACCAAAAATTATGCCTATAACTCATAAACGCAATTTTTAACATTTCACTGTAATTAATGGTGAAACTTTGAAGTAAACTTTGTATCACTATATTAACGACACAATTTAAGACAATTTCAAATAAAAGAGATCCTTTTCAATTCAGTTATATTTTGTTTCGATTCATCCAAAGAATTACGCCTTAATATATAAATGGTACGATTCCTAAAAGTATTCGTGTACCTAATTATGTATATACAACAATTTGCAACAATTTGCGAAACATTGTAAAACAGTGTTATTCTATAAAGTGAGAATTACAAAACATTACCATAAAATTATAAGCATGAATATCGGGGAATTGTCTTTTATAATATTAAAATGTAAATTGTTTCAATAGAATACTGTATAACGGTGCCATAAGTTCCTACAACAGAAATATATGAAATATTTATGTAGAATAGAGAGTATATATTTCAAATGCCTATAAC
The DNA here is from genome assembly GCA_036023295.1 of Invenusta paracnida. NCBI lineage: Eukaryota > Metazoa > Platyhelminthes > Proseriata > Coelogynoporidae > Invenusta > Invenusta paracnida. The sequence goes on along the minus strand of JAYRBW010078028.1, from coordinate 24,511 downwards.
TCGATATATAAGAATCCGAAGACCTTATCGGCAGGGCTGCGTGGCCATTCTGTTTCATCTCCCTTAACAACGTGACACGTCATTTAATGTTAAATGTTAATAAATTTTAAAAAATGTTGACGATTTTAAAAATTGCAAATATTTTATTTAAGTGATTTAAAGTGTTAGGGCTGCTTAGTATAACCAAACTATATAGTCATTTGAAATGTTTCCTTTCTATTCCAAGTACAGGTTTCGTTATACAAAATGTTCAATGTCGTTTTTGGAACTGATGAGACATAATGTATATGGTAGTAGAGAGACAATAAGGTTTTTGTTTCACAGTCATCTAGTGGCAATTTAATCTAGACATCATAATTAATCTAAGCCAGTGATAAAAGTAATAAAAAGTCTGTATATATATATACAGATACATGAGCAGCGAGAGAGAGATATTTAAATTTTAACCTCTGTTGTCTTCATCTAAATGTATATAAATATGTCATTGCAAAAAGTTGTACTCCACAAACTCCAGTATAGCCTGTTTGTTTATAGATTATGTTCACAAAATATGTTAATAACCATTGCTTCCTGAAGCTAAACTTAACTCATTATAACGATGATAATATAAAATAATGACATATCCATTAATTAGAACAAGGAAGTTTCACCAATATAATGATCAGTGGAGTATTTCTGAAATGATTTATGGGTATCTAACCACGCTTTATTAATATTTTTTAACAATTACAAAAATTTGTACATTTATTGTTTATAGTTTGATGATAATGATAGTAGCAATACTAAAGTGTTGAACAATGCAAATATGTTTATCTTATTCCTAGTTATATAGTAAATAAGATTGGAAAGCACCTTTATTAGTATACAACATTATTATTAAACAATTAACTGAAGAAGAAAATTGCACTTGTAATATGCTTCATTAAGTTGAAACGAAGAATATTTAAATTATTTAACTTATTGAAATATATTTATTTTATAATCTATAGAAAATAAGATAAAAGTTAAATTTGGTTCAATTGCTTTTATTGGAATAATTTCGGTAATCCTTAGCAAATAGCATCAACATTTTTATAAATATACGTATATTTTTATAAGAACCATAAGTTACAATTCTCAAAAACAACCAATATTTGTCTTTACGTTGCATTATATTAATGAATCGATCACCGCCATATTGCAACTATATCAATAAATTTAAGATAAAAGGTCAAAATATGCATTTGAGTTCCTGGTCGGATTTCTCAAACTTTCAAGCGACTATCAGATAATACTTTGATATTAAAATGCTCAAAGTTTCTCTAATTAATGTGTACCTACATTTATGCATATTATAATAATAATATAACAAATAAATATAAATATCAAATATATAAATTTAACGAAGATCTACTAATATATTGTCCAAACATTTGTGAAATATTATAGATCGTATAACATAATATGTTATGTACGGACGATCATAACCATGTCATTCCCAGTGGTCTATCGGAAACCATTTTCATATGATAAACAACGTTTAAGTATTATTATCAATATGCTACACAGAAGACGTACAGTAAATGATAAAGTTGGCTATGACAGTATTCTCATCTGCTTTCTAGATCTATAAACATATTTTGTAGAAGGCACTATTGCAATCATCACACTAATCAAACTCAAGTACTATAAACATTGTCATCACTTCCTGCTAGAAGAAGTTTTTCATAACAAACTAACTGGCTTTATTGAAAATAGTAAAAAAATAAATAAAAATGTGTATTTATTATAACACAGGGCAATGAACTATTATAAAAGGATTAATGTAGTTTGTAACGTATTGAACACAGTAATACGTACTTCCGGAAATGACTCACATTGATTATAGTAAAAAATTATATTGATTTCTACGGTTTAATTAGGATCACAATTTGTGAATTCCTAATACCGCATATTCTCCTCAATAAAAGCCTACCTAACCAAGAAAAAGCTAAATATAGAGGCCCTGGCCTTCCATTATAGAGAGAACACGCTAGATACGTTTCCGATTTAGCAATAAACCAGCGAATAATTAGTAAACTCCAATGTATCTATGATTTTTACAACAAGATATTATAGTAACAACGAAAGTGTATTAAAAATGTACTATTTTTGAAAGACATAAAATATCTTCTTAATGTTACGATAAATTCACATTAAATACTGATTATTGTTTAGACACTTCCAATATGATATGTACATTGTCTTGTATAATCTAATTACATCCTACATATTTTAAATAAGAAAATAATTACCTAAATTTAGTTGAATAGTATCTATATATAGATGGCTACGTAGAAGTCCCGCATTACGTTGACGTATTCAAACGTTAAGCTGCTGAACACTCTTCAGGGAGAACTCATGCATAATTAAATTGAGGACCTCCTAAACTTGGGTAACTCGTCACCACAAAGACGATTTGGAGACATAACTATTCCTTCCTAGAACGATAGTGGAATCAATCCATTTTAGAGAAGCACGCAAAATCTCCTCGATACTCATCGTTATCCCAAATTTAGCTTTTTCTTTACATCAACAATACTAATTTAAGACTCCATCCAGTTTTCTTTAGAACCATAAAATAGGACAACTTTATTTCTACCATTTCTCAGACTCCCTAAACTCGGGCTATCAGTCTATCCCAGATTATGCCTTCACGAAAGCGACACAAATGTAAGAAATTATAATGTTCTACATTCGACTTAGTCTTAGATAGCTGTCACACAGGCAGCGCAGTGCGGCGCTTTCATTATACTGCTGCTCAAAAAATATTTCCTTTTTCTTTGCCTCTTTCTGATTGGTGGATTATCCTTGATTGTTCTACCTGTCTTTCTATCTCATTCTTATTAAAAGAAGACTGTCTGTATGATGCTCAAAAGAGATATACCAGAATTCCCACGATGGTGATGGATGAAAAAGAAAACGGCACGTCTAACTTTAAATGATTTGATTTTTATAATACCAAAAATCTCGGTTTATATTTTCAAATCAACATTTTTATAATTATTATGTTGTCTAGTTTGATGCTAGAAAACTAAAAAGTTATGTTTCCTGCGATTGCCCGAATCCCGTGTAGTCTTTGACACTTTACTAGTTGTGAGTACTTATCCGCGAAATTCTTACTTGGGGTGAAAGATGTCTGAGAAAATCTACGAGAACCGAATTTACACAAAGATAGACATGTTCCGGGAAAGTGAGAATTTGCAAGCAGCAAAAGACCATTCTGAGACATTGCCCTGTTTAGACGATGGTCTGGAGGTCTGTGTGACAGAGGTCAAGGTAGGTTAAGTGATTTTATGATGATTGAATACAAAACTTACTAACATTTAAACGGTATTTAGGCTATTGTTAATAACTTGAAATATAAAGGAATGACATATTCCCTAAAATAATTAAATCCTTTTGTTTAATTTTATATGCTGATATGGTAATCATGATTTGATTATTTCGTTTGAGATTTTTACTTCAGTGGTTATATTTTCTTACCAAAATATATTCTGTCTTATTTAAAAAAATAACTATATTTATTTGCCTCTATAGATAGATGTATATAGTATGGTATGGTAGTGTATAGACATTTTAAATAATAATAATATATATATATCAATAATTATAAAAAATACCAAACATTTTGTATGATTTAAATATGGACAATACTCAATACATTTAATAAAATGCCCACTGTCCATCTTGTTAGTTTTGCATTTGAAGCAAGTTAAGCATTGTTTAAATTGTAAACCATAAATATTAATTTATAAAATTGGACCGTATGTTTTACAAACCTTCATCATTTATCTAAACCATATTATGTACAAAAACACTTCCCTTTGCAGTTTTCTTTTCTAACTTCTGTGAATTTCCAATTTTAGAAATTAATTTTTTATTTTCAGAAAAGTCTTTCTCTGAAGAATTAGTGAAATTTACATTTATTAAATATGTGTACTTAATTTTATATACGAATTAATTCATATACTACAATTTTACTGAAATATGTTTATTACAATTGGAACGGAGACATGAGATGCTTTGCTATGCTGTCAGAAATTAACTGCTGCGTGCGCGAATTGTAACAAGCAGCTCAACAAGTTATGTGTAATGTAATACTTTATATCACACCCATAATTGCATTAATAAAAGATTTATCAAAATTTGCAAGAAATTTACAGAATAAATATTTCTTAAACTGTTCACAATACTTCTTCAAGAAGAAATGAAAACAGAATACATTAACCAAATTTAATAAGATTAAATGTTCCAACGTTAAGGCATTATTCTTAGCAGAAGGCAGAATACTATATGAAGAGTTAAGAGATTAAATTACTTTGAATAACTAATGTTTGAAGAGGACAATAATACAAATAAATTATGTACGTATATATATTGTGATATTGCGATAAACGCCCTAGTGTATTTATATTTTTGAGGTAAAATCGGTCAATAATTCTTCAAACATACGTGTATCAAGAAAAAAAGGGAATTTTGAAGATGAAATTGAAAGCTATGCATGCGCGTAGATAGCGAAATTCGACAACACTTATATGCGTTATTATAAATTCATTCATTCATTTATTTATTCTATATTCAAACCATGTAGATCGTTAGGTACATAATAACAAGCAAATCCCGTTATGCTCGACAACGTTGGTTCATATAAATATAATTAAGATCGATTAATTATGTGATCACCGAATTTATATATCAGATTATAATAACTTGATAAATATAGGTAACTACTGATTCTCTGTTTATTTCGAGCATTTCCCAAAAGTAGAATAAATAACGATTCCAATTGCCCTCTTTATGAATCATTCGGCGTTACCATAGCAATTAAGTAGGTCATGTATCTGATTCCCGACACGCCTCTGCCAGTTGTCCAAATCGACGCGCGAAAATAAATTTAAAATAATATATTAATGAAATGGTTAGTTAGAGTTTTAAAAAACATGATTTACATGAATAATATTTACTTTTTTTGTTAATATTTACCGATTCATTAAGAATGATTGTCTGCACCAATTTGCTTTAAAATATATCTTTCGTTTCGATGCTTCATTTTAAATTTAAGACCGACAAAAAAATCATTCATTCCAAACTTTTAGTGATCCTGAGAAAAAAAGCGTGTCTAATGATTCTACCTTTGGATAATGTTTTTTTTTATTTGTTTAATATGACAAACAGAAAACCAGTATTATAACTATCATTACAAAATATATCAAAGATATGATGGCATTCAAATACTATTCTAATATTAACACATAATATATATATAACATATGCATAACCCATTCTAATATGGCACTGCACACTTGTGTAAGAAGTAAAATATACCTTATTATTATTATTAGTATTATTATTATATGAATAAGTGTATAAATTGATGAATGAAATTAGAGTTTCTTAAGTAAAGTCATCCCATTACATGAATTACACATTTAAAAGGAAAATCAAAGAGCTGAATTGCATCCAAGTTATCGAAAATTTATCTTAACTTACATATTTATTTTAATTATTATTAATAATATCTAAACACTCTTTGCAAAATCAATTCTAAAGATCCAATTTAATTTGATTTAATTTAAATAATGTTTTGTTTACAAACTAAAGCATAGAGTAAAGAATAGTTTGCATTTAGATTAATTCTTCTAACAAATAGATTTCATTAATTTTAATTGAAAATACATTAAAATACAAGCTTTTACGTCAATCATAGTCAAACTTTTGTCAATTTAAAGCCTTAAAATATCTCTGACTTACACTTTACATCGATAGTGTATCAGCGTTTTAAACTTCGGTCATTTCTATACACATACATATCAATAAATCTATTTTTATCAACTATATACAATTATATAATTATGTGACTTACCCCGCTTATAATTATAATGAAGGATAAATTGCGATTTCGCTTTTCCGAGATAAATCGTGAAGTGGGAAGGACTCCAGTTTTCAAGCTCGAAGGTAGCAAGTCCGAACCCCGGTACCTACATACTCCCGGCTTTAACAAACTGATCTGCGCTGCAATCATTGATCAGTTTAAGCCTTTGCTCTCGGCAAAGCGAGATGATCACATTTTACACTTTACGATATCAATAAACCTTAATGGGCATTAATATTCGAATTATAGTCAGGATTACACAGATAGGTACTGCTTAGTTAGTTAAGGAAACGCCGACGTCGATGTAATCCATAAATTGTACCTTCTTGCTAGAATGTTCGCGCGCGTGGCATTCACCTTTCTCTTCCCGTTTACTATTTTCAGGGCGGAAACACTCCTCAATCGAAACATGGAACGAAACCCCTAGGACATAGACTCAGTTCTGACTGTTACTTCAAGGATGGAAAGAGAAATATCGGTAATGAAATCATCTTTGCATCCTTTTATATTGTTCACCAATTTGTCCTTATTATAGAGTTACAAATTCTGCGACTTAATAGTTTTTCCTTGAAAAAGGCAAAATAATGTGTGAAAATATAAATTTAAATTATGAAATTGAATTGTTATCTAATAGCAAATAAAAATTAAACTTTTTTTTCTGAAAGATGCAGAAATTTATCGAATTTCTCAATGATTGTAGTACTGTTTCATTAGTTAATTGATATTAGTATATTAATTGATTACACAACATTTTAGTGATAATTTACATTGTCAATTTCAATGAAAAGCCATGATATTATTTCTTTGGTTCAATTTATCTAAAGATAGGTCTCAGTATCTGATAAAAACAATTAATTAATTGAACAACTTTAAAACATTTTACAAATATTCTACAAGAAACACACCAATGATCAACACTTTTTATATGTTACTAAGTTTATAAAACAATTGTTAGACACATAATAAGCATTTAAATTTTATGAAAAGTAATATTTCAATACTTTGAAATTACTACAATCAAAGTCTAGACAATTAAATCTATGTGTATTAGTTACATAATATGTATAATAAAACACTGTAAAACACCAGCTGAGTAAAACGCAATAATTATTCACACGATTTAAATTTGATTAATAAATAAAATACATTTTTACATGGGTACTATTTTTTAAAACCTTAACGTGGATTTAGTACTGTTCGATTTATCATATCATATCATTTTCAATTTTATTGCAAAGCATAATCTGATTTCAAATATTACGCATGTATAGCGCAATATGTTTCCATAGCAAATATACAAGAATAACCAACTTCTTTTGACATCGAACGTTTTCGGACATTATTCGATCCTTTCTTCAGGATCCATCTTGCATTAACATAAAATGGAATGACTTTTAGAGGTCACATTGGTAAAGTAGTTGATAACGCGATTAACTCCGGGAAACAAATAGCATTATAATGTCCGTATCGCTATTATTATGCCAAAGAAGGAGGAACTTAGAACACTTGAATCTTTTGCAATCCGTATTTACTCGACTAACTGTCGTAATTGCCGGATGTTTAAGAAGGACAATTCTTCCTTCAATTATTGTCCACAATCAATCAATCTTCCTAGCCATCCCTGTCTATACTTAAAATCATAAAGTAAACTTACATATCAAGTACAGAACCAGCTGTCTGTTATTATTCTCACAATATTAAATGAAAATTCTAGGTGTATATTGTTGTACAACAAAGCACCGAGCTCTTTGTCTTGAATTTCATTTTTGCAACGTTATCGTTTTTGTTTAATTTATATTCTAATTTGTTGTAAATTGTGGCTATATTCAAAGACTTTAATTTATTTACAGTCATAAATTAGTCTATAAAATATACATATTATATAGTAGGCAGCATCTCTCAGACTACACCGATAATGCTCCTTCTCTTGACTAGACAATACTACAGCATCGTCTAACTATTATTACTCGAATACAATTTAATTACTAAATGTAAAATTTAGAAAATTCATTTTGTATAATCAACAATTGACACAAAATTTATAAATAAAAATAAAAAACATTTTACAAGTGCCATGTGAAGGTTTTAAGGATGTATATAAGTACTGAAAGGCCAAACAGTAACATAACAACAATCACATCCTTTTATTGCGTGCTTAATTTTGTATTTAATTAATGCATCACTAAATGTGCATTGAACAATGCTCTCGTTATTTTGCTTTGACAAATTTTAATGTTGAGAATTAAAAAAAAACTGACGCGTAAAATATTTCTATAGATTCATGTCAGATTATTAAATGACTGATTTCATTAAAAATATTTACTACACACCAAACTGAATTGACATAACAAAATAATAACGGGCCGCCCTTGACATGTCAAACGCAATAATAGTGTCCTCTGGATTCTGGATTCCACGACATTTTATTAGATTAACATCAAAGTCTATCAAAGGCTAGTTTAGCAAACGTTGTTGTCATGTCAAATGTTTCGAATTTAAGTGAAACATGTATTTACAAACAAATTTAATGCTTCTAGAGAATATAGGGGGCAAGACAATTTACGAGAATAACTGAATCTTTCGTATAATATGGCTGAAGCTAAGAATACAGAAAGCAAATATATAGCTGTCTCTGTAAATGAATAATATTCGACATTTGTTTGAGAAATGGTTTTGTCAACTGGCATAAGTGATATTTTAACAATTTAGATATATAAGTTTTTATCATATTTGCAATAATGATAAGCTTATGCATTAATTTTGTTATCAAAGAAACAGTTTTTATCTACACTTATCTTTTTTAAATTATAATAGATAATACAATAACATGTAAGATAATTTTTATTGTTTAATAAAAATAGTATTTCCAACGAACAACACTAATATTACTATTTTCTTGATATCAACGAAAATATTAATATGTAATTAATATGTATATATATGTCATAATTCATGTCATATACTATTAATATTACCGTTAATAATTACAGTGATATTTATACTTTTAATATTCAACATCTTAATTTTATATATCTCATGTTTTATACGATTATTAATTATTACTGCAAGTAATTACATATGCTTCATGCGTCCCTAACTATTGCTTATTCTGTGACATAATAAATGTTAAATAGTTCTAACTTTTAATTCAAAAATATTTTTTATTATGAACACCAAAATTATATTTCCATAATATTTCTATACTACATCAATATGAAGTATGTTTTGCGTCTAAAATTCTAAAGTTAGCATATAAATAATGTTATCAATACATATGAATAGAATGTATTTTTAAGGAAATATTTTTTAAATGCATCCAGATTTTACCTATTGCAATATATTGAGCCATTATTTGGGTATTATACAATTGATAAAATATTTGTAATACATTAATATGTTCATATAGAACATGAAGATAGCAATAACAGTTCATTAATGTAATTCATATTTTTGCTATCTGTTAATCTATATAATTTGTTAAAGTATAGTATCTATACTTAAAATCAAATTGGTTTGATACATTTATCTGAGATGTGTATCATTTTGTGAAAATGATTTCCAATTTAATATCAAAATCCATTCAGTAATGTGAACTATTTATCTGTGCACTGAAGTTATATCCCTTGTGTTTTGGTATATATGCAGGATATGCATATTGTACGTGTTAATGATATTGTATATTGCTGCTTTTATATTTGCTGTTGCTTATTAATATAGTCCATTAAACTAAATTGTAAATATTTTATAGCATCTATGATAAAATGATACATTTCAATATAATTTTACTATATCAAGTAAAGGCCTTTGATGTGTCAGGCTAAGTACCGACCCTTCCCTCGCTCTCTTACATTTTAGACTACATCTTAGTTTGGGAACAAGACCTGAGTGGAACAGGACCAAAGGACGAGAAACATGCGACTTTCAGGAAGAAATTTGAGAACAATTTGGTCAAACTTGGTGTTGAAATGGAGGAAGTGAGTGAACTGACTTTAAAGTGATCATATTTGTAACAAACAAGTACGAATTTGTGAGGCTATTAAAAAGTTAAAACTCTTAAACACATTCTTTTTATTAAAGGAAAATAGTAACTATTGGTTACCAGTATTAATAAGTCTTATAAATTGTACCGTTAAAACAGATATAGTTCTGCAGTCTATCACATTTTAGAATTGACCCAAATAATTTACACGTAATAAAATTCTTAATAAAAATTAGTAAAATTTTCTATCCGAGTTTGACTCCAACAGTATCTCAAATTCTCTTAAAGATTGTAAAGTAATTAACAGGTCATAAGTCTTATATCTAAAAGGTATTTGTAGAATGTATTTCTCATTGTCCAACTTGTATTTATAAACATGGAAAAACTAGTATGTTTAATTATTTATAAGTGTGTTTTATTCCATGTTTTTACTTTAAAATCGTGTTTGGTTATTTATTGGTGACCGAAACCTATTGTTTTGTGATAGAAAAGTAACAAATCAATGATTTTCTGTGTATAAGAAACGCAATTAGAACAAATGTCACATATGGTGGCAGCCATATTGCATAATTTAGCTTAATTATGTTCCTTATTTTGATGTGTTTATAATCGAATGCGTGTGATGCGTTAGATATAGCCTAAGATTGGAGTAATAAATAAAACCATCATATAATGTACTATAACAATTTACCTATACAATTTTAACTTTGTACACTGTATACAGAATACAATTTAAAAAGTATCTTAGCATCTACATGTCTCTAAGTTGCATAAAAATCGAGCATATAATTATTTTTAGGAAATATTTAACGCGGTTTAAAATCGAATGGGTTATCGACTAATTACACGCACGACTATTCAATATTTTTGGGGATTTACATGAACAAGCATTTTACTATAATATGTGACACTTGCTTTATGAAGAGTGGAATATCTGCAAACCATTTGCAAAATTATGTCATATAATTGTTTCTTTTCTCGTAAGTACATCAAGGCATTCACTTAAAAAATGAAAAATCAATTCGAAAATTATTGTTTCTATCTCTTTTTGGCCTGCAAATTTGTGAAAAATCCAGGTCAATTTTGGAGTTTTCTACAAATAATGTTATTATATTTGCTGGTGTTTATCAGATATATAATTTATATAGCCATATTAATAGTCATTCATTTCAAACATTATTACAAAATATTATATTTTTATTATTATACAAAAATTCTATTTTCTGAAGCAGCATGAATATATTATTTATATAATCAAATAAAATAGTATGAAATTACGACTATTATGAATAATTCGGAACTGGAAAGCTATAAACAAACTAAAACAAGGCATATTAAGGAACCACATTTTATATATCAAATAGAAACACTATTACTCTATCCAATATGCAGAGGATAAGTGGTATAATAAAGTAATAAGAATAGTAAGTACCTAGAGAGAAATCGGATAACTTTAGGAATTATAATTATAAGGACGTATTTGAAGGTTGTATGCATGAACTTTTAAGTCTCTCCATGACTTGACAACGTCTCCTCATAAGTGTTAGGCATACTTTGATGTTGACATTGTGAGAGAGTAAGTGCATGGCTATTGTTAGATCCTTTCTCGTAGGTTGATCTTCAATTGAGGAAATTGATCCTTGATAATAGTGCTACCTTCCATGCTGGGATGCAATCAGTTGAACACCTAAAACTGTAGAGGGACAGATATTTAGATATATAGGTGTACTTACTATGTAATGTACTTGTTTCGAACCTCCAAGAAACATGAGTTTTACGTTATTAGTTGTAGAAGTAAAATCAAGAGATACCCTAAACAATTAGAATTAAGTAAATATGGAGACAGGCATATAGAGTATTATACATAAAGAAACGAATCCTGTCTTTTGAATGTATACATTGAAAAAATATATATCAAAAATCTTCTAATTAATTATAGACTTATTTTTAATTTAATCGCAAACAAAAATATAATAAAATCACAATAATAGTCATTTATTTCCACAATACGTGTAATATATTGAGTATTTTATTGTTTATTAATTATAAAATTATATTTGTTAGATATAAGTATATATGTACTCATCGTAATTGTGGTTAACTTATAACTCTCAAAATATAGATTTTAATTATTTTTAAGTCAGAGTTCATAGCAACGCCCTTGGAGTCATTTCTCTATGTGTACTCTATGGAGACAAACTAGTGTGTAATGCATAGGTAGAAATAAATTAATATATCCATACGCAATAAAAATAAAGTCGTTCATAAGACTTTCGGCAATGGAAGTCACATTTATATTTTTACTTTGTTAGCCGTAGGATAGGCTGTTTCGAAAATACAATCTTATTATTAACGGTAGCAGGCTGAGAGTCTATGCAAATTCTTCGACGAGGCATTTTGGTTTGATTAGGAATATTTGTTTACTTCCAGATTATTGCCAAACTATTATTGAAATTATACTGAAACTGACTTCATTATATTTGCAAATGAGCACGTTCCTCATTCAATATTTTTCTTTGTGCATCTTTACAAAACAGATATAACATTTTATGCAAATTATCATCTTCATAAAAATTTAAAGAAAATAAAGAAGAATACAAATTATTATGTGAGTATATATTAAGCATATTATAAAATGTCTGCAGACGGTATACACTATATGGCTAAAATATTTCTACTTAAGTTAAAAGTCACCAAATTTGTATTTAAAACGTTTAAAGACATATTATATAGTTACGAGATGAAAGAAACAGCCACAATGACTGTCAGCGCATTCACATGTATTTTATGATTCTCTATTTAATTGAAATCTTTAAGTTTAAATAACCAATAATGGCGTTTTATTCAAAGTATTACATTTAAATTATTAGTTTTATATATTTTTGAATAATTTTATATATTTAGAAATTTATATAATTTTTGTAGATTTTGAATTTCCCTATTTTAAAAATAATCAAATTTGTGTTTTTTAAGAAACAAAGAAACAAAGAAAGAAAGAAAGAAAGAAAGAAACAAATAAATAAACAACATAATTTGATATAGACAGATATTTAAAAGAAACACAAATATCTGCGATTATTATATACATATCAGAGAATGTTATAAACTTGTAAATTTCTCTTTTTAGCCTAATTTAATTACAGAATCAATAATAGTTTGATGTTATTAAACGTTTATTTGGAATATATTTGGAATAATGGAATGTTTTCTGAGTAGAAAAGTATTTCACCTCGAACTGTATATATGTAGATAATAGATTAAATATGCATTATTTTAACAATTATCTAAAAACCAGCTTATAGATAACTGCAATTAATTATTTTAATAGAATATTAAGCTTCTTTTCACAAGAATCACTTCAGAGAAAGATGCATATTTACAGAAATCTAGGATCGATCGATAAAGTAATAACATTACAAATAATGCTACGAATGTGGTAATAACATATTTCAAATATTACAAGTTTATTCATTTTATATTGTGGTTATATTTTTCCCTGGATAATATAATACTGTTTAACCTTATCACATATTATTTTACAACCTTTTGAAATCATGAGAATACAAAAATGAAAGGAAAATAACCCCCAGGAACCCTTTTAAATGTTTGAATATATAATTGATGTTATACAAAACGTGAGTAGCTGGATTGTTTAATGAATGTTTGTTTATTATCAGACTGCTTTGATTTCGAATTTTTTCTGTTTACATGCATTTCTGTCACCTATAGCTTAACTCCCCGCATACCTAGTATACCTATACTTTACGCATCCATATATGGACAGGGGGGAGCACAAATGGTGGAGTAGAGTTTTGAAACTTGGCATATAGGTAAAGGAGGATGTTTTGTAACATATCCCATTGACAAAAAATAAAAAAATAATAATTTATAAAAAAAATTTTTTATATATTCATCAAAAATTTAAGATCAAAAATTTTTTGGTAAAATAATAGCAGTATATCACAAATATTATAGTATATTATCTAAATAATAATTTATTTTTATTCTGTACCAAAAAAATATAAGAATTTCCTTGATTTTAAAAATTTGAATAATTTTTTACATAAACGGTACTTTTTACCAAGGTCACGTGACCACTCAACAGAGTGTAAAGTAGTGAATATAGTCACGTGACCACCCAACAGAGTGTAAAGTAGTGAATATAGCACTAAAAGTCACAAAGCAATAATTTAGGAAAAGTCACGGAAGCTTATATCGCTCCATTTGTTCGTTGAAAATTTACAGCAAAAATGCTGCCCCCCCCCCTCGGTGTGGATAGCTGGTTAAATCAAAAAGATTAAATATAGTTAAACATTAGCATGATACTCATTTCAAAATTATTACCTCATATAATATGTCGATTATTCTGTGTAAGAAGAGGTTCTTATAAAAAGCCTAACTGGTTAACTAAGTTCAAAGGCCTATTGACTGTGTATTTCAGTATTTCCGCATTCATTTTCAGCAGTTTCATATATGCATATACTTTCAATAAAATTTCTTTACAACTAAATATGTTTATTCATGTCAAATGGGTTCTTTACAATTTAGACAGTTGAATGGCCCCTTCGTTTGAATTTCAACCTTTCTGTATTTTTACAATCGGAAATTAAAACAAGCCCCATTCTTCCTGCCATATACAAATGTCAATGTGCGATTTGTATATCTATATGTACCGGGTGATTCAATCCCTTCTTCTATATTATGTAAATTATAGTATAAATACGCTGTATTGATTAAAATTATTTGTATATAGAAAATAGAGATCATATTTTATATATCGCTTTGTATCAGCGCATGTATTTAAAATACAGTTGAAATGCCATATTATATATTATGTCATTCGATATGTATAATTCTTTGAATAGATGTAAGTATTCTGGAGCAGCAAAATAAAATAGATGAATCACAAGCTGCTGAAATAAAAGTGTATTTTGCACAAATTTTCGGAAGAGAAACTTCCCTTATCGAGTGCGATAAATATGATTAAAGACAGTGAGACAGACTATTAAATAGTACAAGGTGACGTAATAGGATTAAATGAAGTGTATGTGTATAATTAGGTGTATGAATGAACAGAATGTATACAGAGAAGAAGGCTATATAATTAAATAAGAAAAGGTTGCGTAAGAAGATTAAAAGTGTACATAATTGATTAATATAAATAAGTCTACTAGCTACTCTCTATATATTTTACTGTTTACATGCTCTATACTAGTAGACTTATTTATTTTAATCAATTATGTACACTTTTAATCTTCTTGAGCAACCTTTTCTTATTTAATTATATATCCTTCTTCTCTGTAAACATCCTGTTCATTCATACACCTAATTCTACACATGCACTTGATTTAATCCTATTACGTCATGCTGTACTATTTAATAGCCTGTTTCACTGTCTTTATTCATATTTTATCGCACTCGATAAGGAAAGGAAAATTTGTGCAAAATACACTTTTATTTCAGCAGGTTGTGCTTCATCTATTTTATTTTATTTTATCTTATAATTATTTGCATTAAATAATTTGACAGTGGATTTGATTGATTTTGTAAAATAAAAATAAAGTCAGTAGAAATAACATTTATTAACAGTGACATGTTGCGCTGTTACAAGTAGCAGCATCAGACAAGCAGAATTCATGATACAATACATTTGTATATGTATTTATATGATATAATAAGGAAAATACATGGAAAATAAACAGAGTATATTAAATAATACTGAAAAATATATTGCGTGGGAAATTAATATAAATATCACTCTTTTATAATGTATTTAACAACTGTTATATCCCATTAATTTGCCACCGTTCTAAAATTATTGTTAAAATTATACAAAATGCATTACAAAGTCGTTTAAAATATATGATTGCACCATTATGTCGCTGATCTTATGCCTTATTCTAACAAATTCTTTTTGACGGGTCTACATAATTGTCAGTAATTTTCTTTATATTATTAAAAATGTATGCAACATTTTCTTTTAACTATAACGGTTTGACCATTTTAAAATCCTCAATTCAGGGACTACCTGAACATAGGGACGTAGAACAAACGATTTGTAGATTTTGAATGAAAAGCCGATTATATTTTTTGTTAAAAATCATTTTAAAATTAATCATTAGGACAAATTATAGTTTTTAGGTACCTAATCCATAAATCATATTTTGTAATCAGCCCAAATTGTTATGATATTGTTAATAAAGTAAAACAAAAAATGATTGTTTCACATTTTCTTATATAATGAAAGCTATATATAATATGAAAAACAGAAAAAGAGGATTAATGCTAAAACTATGAAGTCAGCGGTAGTTCCCTGACTAAACAGCCTAATTGGAGTTTAATCGGCCCTACAACTCAGACGACAGGCTATGTTAGGTATATCAGCTAGACAATAATATAAAATACAACAGGGACTACTCAAAGTATTCTATGGTCAACTTTAATATTTATAAAAATTTAAAAACCTTGCAGCGCATAAAAGTTAACATTACATGTTGGTATTAATATTGGTGCTGATGTATACATACAGTACATAGTTGCATTCGTTTTACTTTAAAGGATGCTGCTATATTTCGTTTTTTACTTTTTAAATATAAATATATTTTCTCTCGTTTTAGGACTTGGAAACGAGTGAAAAGAAGGTGATCCATTATATGAAACTCTACATCCCGTTTGATGTCATGTGTCACTATGCAGAAGATTTGAATTTGCGCGCCCCAATTCAGGTAACGATTTGGGGTAATTTTAAACAAAATAGATCATATAATAAATTAATGTAAGAAGCTCTTTTATTATTTTATTGACACTAAAAATTCTTTAATTTCTCATTTTATGTTTTTTGACATTACAGATCTATGTATGTACAAGTATTTACTCATAATGTTGGTAATATTTCAGTATAAAACTCTACTGATATATTTTGTCACAAAGTATCAATGTGATATTAATGATAAACATATAATATTAATGTGATATAAATGTTGTTCTTTGCTTACTTTATGAATTGCACTATTCCTTTGCAAAATTATATATTGATTTCCAATAAACATTCATGAATCATTCAATTAATAACATCATTATCCGAAATATTTCATTTAGAATATTAATTCTAAAAGTCTCACAATTTGTTTGAATTTTCTCGAAAATAGAAGACTTCATATAATTTTGCAGAAAATGAATCATACTATACAATCATTCTATTGCTTTTTATTTTATATTTATTTTATACATGATCTATACTGCCAAAATTAAATAAATTATATAAATGATTTACTTTGATATTTAACTAAAATTAATATGGTTTTACAGGATATTAAGAATTATAATTTACTTTTTGGCTTTCATTTTATATGTGCAATATACTACTTATAATTTTGTTTGATTATTTTGTATATAATTGATTGATAGTTTTTATTTAAGAATTATATGCTTGGACGTAACCTTTGGTGTATCAGTATATTTTATTATAAGATATATCCCCATTTAATTTGGAGAATTTTATTATCTATTTTGTGATAAAAAAAGAGTAAATATTCAAAATACAATTAATTCATGTGCTGAATTTAATTCTTCATATATTTAGTGATGCAAAATACTAAGAGAGTGATTACTTACATCTCAAACGGAATGTTAAACGTATTATGACTGTATCATTTTCTGTGTCAACATTTACTACGGTTAAAAAACGAATACAATCTTTAAAAATATCTAGATCGTATAACAAGTGAATAAAACAACGCCTAAGTTGCAATATATTGGGATGTATAATGCATATTTATTTATTTAATATCAGATGTGTCATTTAAACTCATGAAATATGAGTAATATTTATGATATAGTTTATTTGCTGCTAAAATTTTACTTTGCATTTATTTCACTTAAACATTGACTTGACTAGATATAAGACTAAATACATTTACTTTCTGGATGTAGATTAAAACGTCTTGTAATAATTATTTTTTAAGATATCAAGTTTTCCTAGAATTAAATATTATTTCAGCTTCAAATTTACTTTTTAAAACATAGTATTCATTTCATTTTGGTCTTAATTATGTTTTTCAATATATTTTCAAATGATAATTATATATATATATATATGTATGTATTTATGTATATCTTTATTTATTTAATATTTTTTTGTTAAAATATTGATTTATTTTTAATCCAAATCAATTTTAACTGCCATGTGCTATATACTACTAGGTCCTACATCATGTAAGTAGTATAACTGTCTCATGTCCCTGTTCAGTAACTCGCTTCTTTACTACTTATTTTGCCGTGCACACCATTCTACTAAGTTACAGTGAGTTTTATCGTTGTGACGTCATGTGCCGCCATTGACAATAAATGTGTCTGCTTTTTGTATATTTTCCTTAAATTACATTGAAAAATATGGTTTTCAGTAATTATCCTTCTTTTAAAAACTGAATTCATCTTATCAATTGTTTTATAGTTCAATAGAAGTGTTAATAATACCTTAATATAATCTGTATAACCTAAATATATTGTTTAGAACTGAATTTGTTGTGTTTTGCAAGATGCCTTAGGTTTATTTGCTTCGTAAAACCTGGAGCCTTCTCATTTAAATGGATCTATAACAGATAGAAGGGAAATTTATCCTCTCCGTTACGTCGATGTGTATCATCAACTGATTTATAAATTGAAAATTAAATTGTTCTGTTGACTTTACGCCTGTACCCATAAAAAGGTGGAAATCCACTGGCCTCAAATAACATACTCATGTTGTCTACAACCAAAGCAAGAGTATATTCGGTCGGATCGAATACGGCTACTTAACAGCGCTACAAAACTTAATATCGGCGAGATACAACAAGAAATTGAAAAATCAAAATGGTACACAGTGTAAACGAATTTATCAAGAGACGTCAAATGTTCTGTAGATACTGGTAGTGCGGAAGCCGTTTGTCAAATGCTGTCTGAACAACGGAGATATTGATAATTGCATGAGTCAAGTATTTTTCATCTACGAATTGCTAGAAGAGGCCTCATTGCCCGGCATGCTTTAAACAAAATTCTCTTTTTAGATGTCTAGTTCTATTGGTATTAATACTATATCGGGGGTTAAATAAAACAAGTATGTATGTGAGTAAGCCAAGGTAAAAGCAGGCCATGACCCAAAAAAAAACACAAAGACAACTAATCATGTAAATGATTGAGCTGTTTACTTATGTACGAAACAATTAGATACAATTAAATAATCTGCAAAACACACAGGAAAGGTTGAATTATCTGTAAATAAAGTTCTTAAGTAGTAGGCCAACATATATGGGTTGCATGATACATAGATACAATTAGAGAATACAAGAGACAGTAGAAACAAATATCTTCTCATGTATAAAGTAAAATTAAATTTTGAACCTTAATGAAAATTAGTATAATGAAATCAAAATTATTTGAAGATTTTAAATATAATTAATTAATTAAAGAATTAGTTACTACACAAGATTGCAAAACATTAAATATATAATTTTGCATCTTTATTTGTTATCTTCATTTAAAAGATGGTTTTCCAGATGATCTTCATAAATTATAGAAACGGATTATATCATATTTCTGTTAAATAGCTACAATTTTATGGTCGCAAATCACAATAATATTCTGTAAAAATATAGCATATTTATCTGCATGCATGTAAGACTAATATGTAATAGTCCAGACCAGTACGAAATCAATAATTTCATTTTAAGCATTAAACGATATAAAGTTGAAAAGTCGTTGGTGCTGTATTAGATAAGACTATACAAATGTGTTTAATATATATAATGAGAGATTTAAATAAACCTTATATTTCGAGGTAAGACCTTTTTATCAAACATAAAATATAGTACATATATATACATATTTATGTAATGTAATGTGGGCGATCCTGTAACAGTCGGCTGTAAATGAATTTTTTTTCGGAAAATAAATAAAACAAAAAATAAATGTAATTAAATTTATATATCGCAATTCTATCGTAAAGGATAGTGAGATACTTGATAACCGTGGTGTGGTTGCGGCAGCTAGCTTTTAGTTGTGTATAGGGGTTACTTGTTAAATACATTTAGGTATATTTTGTTTTTTTGACGTTTAACAAGTAACCCCTATATACTACTAAAAGCTGGCGGCCCCACACCACGATTATCAAGCATCTCACTGTCCTTTACGATATATAAATTTAATTACATGATTTTTTTCCCGAAAAAAATTAATTTACGGTCGACTTTTGCAGGATCGCCGTAATGTGTACTATATATGTTAGAAAACATTACATTTTAACTGTAATCAGAGTCTTACCTTGAAACATAAGGTTTGTTTAGAGTTATCTTTTTAAAAACAATCGTTAAACCTAATGCAGCATTACTGCTTTTTAAGCTATATATTTCTATTACTAATTTGGACACTGTGAAAGAATCAACTTTTCTTATTATTAAGGAATAACATATTATAATATATAATCAATCGACAAATATCCTATTTTAAAATTGCATATAATTCATTTTTGAAATGTTCTATTTCAAATAAAAATATTTGTTTATTATTGATTTTGTGTATTCATCCACAATTACAAATATAAGTTAAGCATTACCCTTTTATTTGTAGTGTTTATCGCACGCAAAATATATTTTAGAATCACGGACTCCCCTTAAGTTTCTACCCTTTAAGTTAAATTCGTAGATTTAATAAGTACAAATTTTAATGAATATTTAAATAATCATCACACTACAAAATGTAGTCAATTTATTTAAAAATATAATAAATTCATCGTAATTTAATAGATGGTATCTGGAATTTTGATTGACTATATTTATTTTGACTTCTAACAAAGTTTTAATGTCTGTTAGAGTTGTTCAGATGAAATTAAAAATATAATTTGAAGTTTAAAATAATCAAATGCATTGTAAAACTATATACCTATTGCTCCAATCAACTACTCTAAAGAAAGAAAGAAGTTTTATTCAAATATATACACAGAAAAGCATTTAATTTTTTCAATTATATAAACAAACCAAGATTAAAATGTCACCAATAATGGTACACGGAAACTACATTTGCTATCCAATAATCGTACCACAGAATAAATGACAGAAGGAAACATGTTTTAAATGTATTGATTAATTAATTCAAACTACCTCAGCGTCAAATAAATAAATTAAAAAAAAATGTCAAAATTATATATTTATAAATACGGTCAAATTTATTTTTATTTGTTATCCTTTGTTCTACAAAGTTTACCACTAAATCCATATCGATGGACAAAAATTTAATTGAAATATCATATTAATTTGAAAAGATTACCTACAACTTGCACTTTTCTATACAGTATTTGAGATAAAACATTAAAAAAAAATTAAAAACTCATTGTTTTATTGATTACTGTTTATCTAGGTATATACGGATAAAAATATGTATGTTATAAGTGTCAACACATTTTCCATAATACGCATATATGTATATGTTATATATGCATACTTGCATAAAAGGAATGATCAATAAAATCTGAGATCTAAGCATTTGTCAGCATCGCTTTTCAGTCTGGTAGGAATTATTTAATAACCAAGCAAATAAATCTCGCAGCACTTAATTTCTCATTTCAACCTCTCATTACTGTCGACAAAAGTTTATAATTATAATTATTACAGATCATATCGCAATGAGAAGAAAGCTTTTAATATTAATCTCGTGTGCAAGTTCAATTAAATACTTTTAGCTGAATGTTCAGTAGCATCCACGCGAATTGTTTAAATGGAAAATTAATATTTTTACAATAATAGCTTTATTATAACAAAGACATTTTTTGATTGGTTTTATTTAGTTTGTCTTCATATATACCCATAAAATACGTTTATGACATTGAAATATTTAGTATCAAAAATAAAATCTATATGTATAAATACAAATTTATTTTCAATTTAGAATACATTTCCAAATAAAATGCAAATATTTTTATTGATAGAAAAAAATAGGTGAATAATAAAGGTAGACTATGATGGAAGTTATGGAATATAAACTTGTCGTGATAAATATCTGTTTCACGTCATCAATTTTTCGACACATAATCGTATACATAAAAGTTTATCCCACCTATGTGAGATAGTTTAATAAAACTTTTTAATTTCTGTTAACCAGATAAACGCAATAAATGTGATTGAAATTATTTGTTATTAACTTCAGTAAGTAAAACTATATTATGAAAATGGAGTCTAAAGTAAAAAAAACCACTCGAGTTATCTATATATGCACATTTAAACAACAATATTTATCCATCTGCAGAAAGCCGCACCCTGGGTGGGGGACACCTACCATACTACTAGTATGAATAGATTTTTTAAATGAAATATTTTAATTTTCGGTATATGATTATTTCACACTACAACTTTTTCTTCTTTACGCCGAAATGTCGTTTAATTTATAAAAATATGTTACAAAATTGGATATTGGTACCAACCTTTTAGTAACGATAAAAAAGACCGTTCAGAGCATTTAGTAAATCTATATTTAGAAAACATGAAAGCGATAACGTAGTTAATATGTTGAATTAGATTGCTATGAATTTTAATTATTTCATAATTATTTAATATTTACTGAAATGATTGATGTTTCCGACATATATATTATGTCGTGATTAACATATATTTAATAATTATAATTATAATAGTCTTTCATTTAGTTTAATTATTACACTAAAATATGTATATTTATTTATTTATTTATTTATACTTTAAAAGAATCCTTATTATTATCCACAACGAAATAAACAACACATCTGATAAAATGGATAAACAAATAATTAACGCTGTAACAATTATTATTTATTAAATACAATTTGTTTATTTTATTGGGATAAAATTTGATATTTCAATTTCGGATAAATTAATCCGTTTGACAATTATAGTACTGTTTTACTCAACAACATTTATGACCCAAGATCTGCACCAAATTAGCACTTTTCCAACATTACAAAAATATACAAAGCCTTAAATAAAGATGAAGAATTTGTATGCATCCTTTTATTCATATCGGGAAATTCTGCAATATTTCTTAACGCATAACAGCAAGAGTACAAGCTGTGTAAAGTATAAATTAATAACAACCTTAGTAAAAACATAACCTCGTACATCTTGTTGTTTTGTTATGTTTAATATGTTTTTGTATATACACACACTAATTCTGAATATACATTATTATCGTATACCTACATACTGTGTTTGATATTAGTACTTACACATGTAGCTAATATTTTTGTTGTGAAAAATGTGTCTCCGAAGTTTTATCCTTTTGTTTTTTTCTCTCTCCGAATATTTGCGTGATTTCTGTTGTGTATTGAATTCATCAACGTTGGATGTTAATGCCAAACAGCCGTAGTAGTAGATGTCCTCCAAAGGTGCACTCTTTACTTAGGTACTCCTATACATACTTTCTTGTCTTATCTCACAATAACTACGCATTTGATATTTGATTCTTCAATATGAAATATTGCAATATTATTAAGAAACATGTTTTTATATTAATACTGACTTAATGCATCGAATTGTGTCAAAAATTTGTGTCTATAATGCCAAAAATATTATAGTAGTTTATCTAGCTTACACACGTTTTAAATATTATCTCTTAAAGTCTATAAAGAATTGATATGAATTATTCTAACAACTAAATAGTTATACAGTAACATTTTGAAATATTTTGAATTTACGAACGAACTGTATTTTGTTTTAATTTATTTTCGATAAATCAATTTATCGAGATACCTAGTTATTTAATATATGCAGCAAATGTTTCTATATTCAGAACTTATCTGAACTATTTAACCATAAATGTTATCATTTTTCGTCAAATTTCTTTGTAATTTATTGATAACTATATTCTTATAAACATTTATAAAAACACCTATGAACATTTTTATGACTTCATTTTTACGTAAATAAATATATAACATTTTAACTTTTGTTTCGTGTTTAGTTTAATTTATTGGTCTAAATTATTCTCATAGATCGAATAATCAAGAATGAATACATCCGAAGTAATATCATTAATTAATAAATGTTAAATATTAATACGTCTCTTAACAGAATAAATCAAATGTTTACCTGACATTTATTAAATGATAAAAATTTCATACAATTAATCAAATCAATCAATCAGAATAAATAATAATAATCATTCGACAAAGAGGCATCGAATTCTAATGCGAGCTGATTCGGGATTCAAAGATGGGTCACTGTCTTAAATGTCAGACGCTCGTACAACTACACCACTATACGTCAGCAACGCCTAAGTCGGTGTCTTCGATGTATCCTCTCTTATTCCAGGTGCACCCAAATCCTTCTGAGAACTGGTCTGATCGAGTCCTCCAGACCTTCTGGATCCCAAACATGATGGACCACGATGTCCCCAATCAGCCGCTTGACTACTACACTTGTCAATTCAAGAAGTCTAAAATGGACAGGTGCGATAGTTCAATATATATAAATGGTCACTTTGCTATTTCACGACTATACTATGTTTATTAATTATTGTAACATTGGTAATTCATACAATACAATTACTGTTCTATTCTATACAATACTATACTATACTATACTATACTATACTATACTATACTATACTATACTATACTATACTATATTATACTATACTAT
>JAYRBW010078017.1:0-24385 GCA_036023295.1 Invenusta paracnida | reverse complement strand
TTGTAAATCTCTAAGAATTACAACTTCAAACGAGGTATACGTGGTTAAGCTGAGAGATTTACCAATTAGTGGACCTCGTTTTGAGTGGCAATTCTTAGAGATTTACCAGGTAAACCATACTGGACCTCCTCGGCCGCCATACTTTGTGTGGATTTTTATTATGATGTGTAAGACTTAACACAACAACACTGTTTTGGCACGGTATTTTATTATATAAATTTAGTATTTTTTTAGTAAATAAATATAGTCTACGTTTCGTGGTCTATAATGAACAAGTTGTGAAATTTCTCAAGAATTTGGTCGCAAATATGTTTTATGCACAGTTTCTTAATTTCAAGCGTAACAATACATAGATTCATAACTTCGTTCTTTAAATGGAATGACGTTTCTTCTTTTGAATCTAATTTAATAAGTAATAAATAAGTTTAACATTTTCAACTCGTGATAGGTCCTAGTTACCAGTAAGTTATAGTTAAAAAAGTCGTTCAATTCCAAAAGATTGTATTCTAAAAAATATTTAGCATACTATTCAGTTTTATTAGAAAATCTATTTAGAGAAAATATAATGAATTTCTGTAATAAGTGTGAATGGGTGTATTTATATGTTTTCTAATCTTTCTATTATCTTCTTGTTAAACTAATTCTTGTAAAAAATACATGTTTGATAGTTTGTAAAAAATATCCGTGAAGAAATTATTAAACTGTAAATTGAAACTGCACTTGAAATGTTTACACAACAATCAAGAGCTTTTAAGATATAATCTTCAAAATATTGAAGCTACATAATTCTTTTAAGCTATAATTCATTTTGGAGGTAGGTGGAAATGGGAATCATTCGTAATGTTATTTTTACTATAGTTTTGTATGAATAAAGTCAATTATAACTGATATTGACTTTGAGTACTACATAAAATACCCCTATAATAACTCAAAGTTAAAATTCGATAATTTTTTAATAGATTCTAGGTGTGATATATTATATAGACCACCTATTGACCTATTTTAAAAGAACCTGTGCTTCAATTTATTTGATGTAAAACCATAAAGTAACTGGATTAGAGAGAAATATGATTTAGTTTAGTTTTCTTTACTCAACCTTTTCTGAAGCATAAAATTGACTGTTTGATAGCAGTTATATGTGTTCCTTTCTATTTAAATCAGTGTATTTATGTAGGTATTTATACTATAGTCGTAATTGATGTGACACTGGTGTAAGGACAGTAAATAGATATAGCCCACAAAGATTACACAAAATTCTATTTTTTTTCTGATGAAGGGTTTTTGTTTGACTCAGCAATCAAAGAAACATTTCTATCTTTTAATAATTCGGACCATTTAACCTTTCAAAAACCAGTGTATTTGCATGAATTCAATAAGAAGTGGTAATTGACTACGTTTAGCGATAATTACGAGTACTTCTAACTGTTAATTTTGTTTATTTGAGTTATTGACCAATAAATGCACTTAATTTTTGTTTCATGCTGCATATGCTTTAAATAATTTTATATCAAATTTGGAATCAATAAATTTTACGGGAAGTATTGACTTTGATATTTTCCTTTTCTTCATATTTTTTAAAATGATTTATGGTTAATATTTCTATAAATTATACATTAATTTGATATAGTTATCCATTATTTTCAGACTTTTAAATTTTTTTGTAGGATTAAGTAAAAATACTCAATTTGAATAATGATCGTGTGATCATTTTTAGTTGCAATAGTTATTTAGTAACTATATTCTGTCTGATTTCTGTAACACTTTTTACCTGTACGATATTAGCACTACATCACAATAAATGAGTGCTTGCCAAGCAATTAAATTTAAGTAACTGTTGTTTGAGTTTCATTCATTCAAAAAATACATGAATCATCTCGCGCACGGGTTTGTCATTTTTACTTATATGAGCTATCGACGTTTTACCTTGGCGTGTTCAGCTGTTCGAGTACGCATGAGCACATACGGAAAATTAAAAACACTTAAATTACCCAATATAGCCGGATTTTTTCATGACTCAATATAAACTCAATTTAACAGAAATGCAGATATGACCATGGCGGGACAGAGTTGCTCTTTAAATATTTGTTTAAATTGAAAAGCATTGTGTAAGTAAACTTCTCTTCATACGAATATATACAAGTAGACAAATCTTTATAGGAAATTAATATCAATTTATGAATTATAAGGCAATATAATAAACTAGAGATGTGATTTCAAGATATACATTGTTTATTATCGTATAGAGACAATCGTGTAGTGTCTAAATCAACGAAATACTAGATATATCAAGTTGGATACAAATAAGATATCTAGTTGCATGATTAGATATATACATAATTCATAATAAGTGTATAAAACATTTTGTAGTATTATAAGGGAAATCATATTTTTTAACCAGGAAACGAATTGGATATTCACATAACTTTGGTTTTTATTTGAGGGACATTTCTAACTGTAGGAATTGTACCGGAAAGTAATTAGATAAAAAGGTGTTTTGAATAACTTGTAAATTGATACTAATTATATTGGATTTTACTTTTACTATTTTTATCAGTGTTATTAAAAATGTATTGTTTAAAAAACTGATAATTTGCATTGATTATTATTTCTGTTAAAATTTCATGTGATAATTATATTGAAAAATTACTATGTTATTTGTTTTTCAAAGAACACAGAGGTTTTTATCTGGGGTGAGAAAATATTAAGAAGCACTTTATTGTAAACATTTCTTACAATATTTTACAAAATATTTAGCTTTATGACTAAGTAAAAGGTTCTAAATTTAAAGATATATTTCACAAATTGAAATAGTTTATTATGAACATTAATGCCATAATCAGTACGTACTCAACAGTTTAATTACATTTTATGCTACATTATTAAAAAACGAAATGCTAGTTTAAAAAGAGATAATCAATTTTCATTAAAATATTAGTTTATTCAAGTAAAGCTTTAAAAAAATTTTATAGTAAAGAATCAATTTAAAATTTTGTAAAAATATTCTGCAATTTCCTTTTTATTGTTTTCTTCATCATCATGCGGTATATGTTTCACTTATGTTAAACTTTATAAAATTAGTCAAGAATCACGAAATCACTTTTTATGAAAGCTGTAAAATATATAATGTTTCTGTATATATTACTCAACTAATGTTATCTTTCAATAAACTTCTACAAAAAAGTTCTCCGGCCATTTTAAACTTGCAGTAATCAGTGTTCTCTAATTTCTTTCAGGGCCCTTTTCCAATCACTAAAAATCACTAATCTTATTATCTTAATTATTAGATTATATTTTTTTATCTTATCATCTTTTTTATTATTATCTTAATGTTATCTTACAGTCTATTATTATTGACAAACATTTCAAGTTAAAATGGTAAAAATGCTACACTTTTGAAAATATAATTACTTGTAATTGTTCTCCAAGATGTTAAAACAATAAAAAATAACCGAAACTTAAATGCTTTATATCAGTTGCTAAGTTACATACAAATAAATAAGTCATTTGATTGACCTGTATTGCCAAACCTATGAAATGGCTGGCCGACTATATTCGGTGGACTGTGTGTGTGGAAAGCTCTGTTACGCATACTTCCTCGGTTCAATCTGTGTCCTTGGGTTGCCCTCTCTCACTACAGGATGCAGTTGATGGAGCAGTGTTGGAAGTACGACCCGCACGACCGAGCCTCGTTCGAGGACATCCTGATGCAGCTCGAGGATCACATGACCGAGGGCTTTAAGACTATCTCCTACTACAACAACGGAATCCGCGGGCGACCCTCGCTCTCCTCGGCAGACCAGGTCGTGGCGCCAATTTTCGTTGCTAGGAGGGACCAGGAGACCGGCGAGGCTGGAGAAGTGTTGGTTGACAGAGAGGGAGAGGCACTGGCCAAGGAGACAGCACCCTCTCATGAGCCACAATCACTGGTTAATGCCTATGAAAAGGACGATTACAACTGCACAAAGGTGAGAACTCTCATCTTTCTTTGCACAATCCTAGAAGTCTTGCGCTTTATTAGAGATTTAGTATGCAAACTTTTAATTTGCAACAACTTATATTAACCTAAATTATTCCTTTAGTGGTAAATAAATAAAAAAATATAATCGTCTTATTAGTTAAATATCTTAAATTAAATTTAAATAGTTGCATGTTTAATTGTTTGCTTATAATTTGGTTTTAAGCTTAATAAAGTTTTAATCTTTTATGCTATAATCAGAAGAGATGTAAAATGTGTATAATATGAAAAATGTATATTTCGTCATAACAATAGGCCATCATGTTAGTAGTGTAATTGTTGTATTTAAGAATAGGGTATAAAATTATATGGTAACGTTTTTGAGAGGGCACTTGCAAAATTCATTTTAAACGACAAAAAAACTAAAACTGCAGAGTTTCTTTACATGAAGCTATTAAATCATTGTACTCATAATTGGATATATTACGTTAAAAACGTCAACATTTCATCAAATCATGTTTTAAGATTCAATTTCAAGATTAATTAAACAAATATTTTACTTCTGTACAATATTGAATAAATATGTCCTATGTCCTAAATATATATTATCCTTACTTTAATATCTGTCGAATTATGACACATGCTGAGTCTTTATTCCTTACGTTCTATTAGTCATACCTATTTCATCTATAAAATCTTCGATAATCTTAAATTGCTGTTGAATCTAATTTTAGAATTGCAATATATCAACTAATTGCAGATGTTTTAAAATTTATTCAGTTAGCAAGTTTATAGCCAAATGACTTTCATCGATTAAAATATGTCAATTAACCTCTATTTATGGTTTATCTACAATTCTTTCCTTAATTTTCTAATACAGTTAATAATAAAAGTGTTAGTATCACTAGCGTAAGTAATGTAACTTATTTGTCAGTATAACTTTAAAGATTAAATGTAAGTATCACTGTTATTATAACCATTTATGTATTTCACATTTTGATGACACCAATACATCAAGGCCATCTTAATGATTGACTCAAACATTTCTTTATTTTGTTCATTTTAAAATCTATGGACAACTATGAGACAATTGTTGTATTATTTTGAGTTCATAGTTTTCCATTTTTTAATGATTTCAGAACAACTTAGTTGAACTCCATTGCTACAGGAAAAATGACGACAATGACGACAGTGAACCACACGATCCTCTATTGATGAAACCTAGTGAAACAAACAATAAGCCCAATTACACAAAGATCATCACGGAAGCAGAAGTTGCAGGCGATATGAAAGAAGAAGATGAAGGGAAGACATACAAACACCAAAGCAAAACAGCTTACATGTTACCAGAGACCAAAATTATGCCACAGTCAACAACAGCTGAGTTACCATTATTAACGCCCACTTGTCTGGTCAAATTATGACCTCCTTCACACATATTTCAATTCAAACTATTTGCTCACTCATGCACATTTTTGATTTATATTTTATCAGACATTCCACTCACTCTAAGTTCATCGTTTTCATAATTGATAAAAATCTCATTATGGAAGTGAGTTATGTATGGTGCTTTTAAATGTGTATTAAAATTACTAATATCTAAATTATCTATTCAAACGTTAGTAATTAATTAATCATATTTAAGACTATTGCATACGTAGCCAGCCAAATTATAAATTCATAAATTATTTCCATTAATTTCTAATCATATTTGTATTTAAACGGCATATTATATAATTTTTTTAACTTTAAATTTAAAACATTTTTATTTAATTTTATTTATTAGTATTCATTTTACATTTTATTCTTTATGTCGCTACTAACAATTTGTCAGTAATACATTAGGCTACACAAGCATTTTAATTATTTACTAAAGAATTTACTATTTCAAATTTACCATTAGCATAAATAATATAATAATTATACAACTTTAAACGTATAACCTAACAATATTCTCTATGTATCTAAGTGATATTATGTTAAACACACACTATTACTATTGCAGCCATATTTTTCATGCAATAGGCTCTGTTGTCATTATATTTGACAAGTAAACCTAATGTGTTTCACTTATCATATTTAAACACTACTTCATTTTTCATTTATGGATGGTGATTAAAATGTATACTATTTATATATTTATTACTCGTATTGAGATCGTTTCAGTATCAACGGATAATCGTTTATTTTATTCCAAAATTATTTACTGCATTTTGACGTTACAATTAATTTGGAAATATGTCCTTATTTTAAGTAAAATTGTGTTTAACTTACAATATTTTTATAAATGCTAAATATTATATATTATTTACTATATAAATATATGAATATATAATATACAATCAGAAAATACACAACCAACCATATTCAAAACAATATTAATTCTAACGACACCATTATTTTAGTAAATTCTATTTATTAAATTATAGTTAATTGAGATTAAACGAATAAAATTCCTTGAATTTTTATTTACAATAAATTAATGGCTATACACTTGTGGAATTGAATTATTAATTTCGATTTTAAAGAGACTCATCTAAATGTTGCATATTTGAATAACCTATTTCAGATTTGTTTGCTCATTTATACTAACAGTTGAGCTGTAAAACCGAAATGTTTACCTTAATTTCAGATTAATTGTAATTTTGTTATCCTGTAAAAAATATTGCATAAGATCTCAAATATTTGTTAACTTGTTAACTTTTCTATATTTTCATTAACTGCTCGATTCATTCCATAAATTCTGACAAAGAATTATGCCGACTATTTTTCATTGTAATTAGGTAGTATTAAAAATGGAATTTCAACAGAGGAGAAATAAACAACTAAAAGAATGTGTATATTACTATTTGTATTCTGTATATATATACTAATTAATGGATTATTTAATTAGCTACAAATATTATTGCATTTCAAAACTTAACGATACCTTTTGAAGGTCACCTGTAATTGTACACCATAATTTTTTTCTGCTTTCATTTTGTGTATTTACGTATTTACTTTATTTTGAAATTTTTTTATTATCAGGTTGACATTCCAACAGATTTTAATCATCGAAATAAAAACCGCCCATTATTTGCGCAAGTCCTTCGTTCACTTTTAACTTTTTCTGTATTATATCACTGAGTGAACATTGTGAAGGACAGTCCGTGTATTATGTAGTATTTTATATCTTATGATAACGAAAGTGACATGTTGAATGTTCTTATTCGACCGAATAATTTCCAATGGTTGTTACAAAAATCTTTATATATATAATCACTTCAGTAAAGACCAATCACTATCATTTCCAAACTAGCATGTATTTCTAATTGTTACTTGTATTTAAGTAAACATCTATCTGATCCTATCTTCATTATGGAATTTTACTAATCTTCTTTTTATACCGATATAAGTATGCTTCAATTGTCACCCAAAAATATTTATAAATTATTTTCTTGAATTTTATAATACACTTCATACTGTAACTTACATTTAATTTTTATATGATCGTGAAATGTGATTTCTAATTTTCTTTCTTTATTAATTTCATCTTAGTATTTCATTCTATTCATATCTCTTTTCTTGTCGCGTACAATCAATGGTATTTAAAAATACAACATAAAAGCAAACAATATATATGTTGCATATTATTTTCATAGTTTGAAACTCTTTTATAAGAGATATATTCTACAATTAAATACATAACTAACAAATATTTGATCTAACTTATGAAATATACTACATGTATACTGTGAGCATTATTTTTTGTAGTCATCATTTTGTAATATTTGAGTTTGATGCATTGGTAAGCCTAATGATTTAGTTATTAATTTAAATATTTTTACATACACGATATCACGTTTGTGGGCATTGCTTTTGCATTTTATAAACTATTTCAATTGCATTTCGGAATGTACTTGATTACAATTAAGTTCATGGACATGTTTATATTATACTGAAAATATTTTGTATAATGATATTGTACATACAGTGATCAATTTGATGTTATTAATAATATAATATTTCAAGTATTGTTGTTATTTTTCTAGAATATTATTTGTGAAATCTTTTGATGCCTGACTATAATTCCTATTTTAAATATTATATTGTAGAAATGTATTCAATGCTTTACAGTTATTACTTTTAAAATAAAAAATAATATGACAAAAATATAAAAAAAAGCATAGAAAAGGGTCAACTTAAAATTTATGAGTATAACTGAATGCAAAAAAATGTACTTACAAAAAGTATACATTTTTCTATATCATATAACGTTTTCTATAATATTTGTTTTCTATGATATTATAAGTACTAATGTTATTCGTTTTAAAAGGAGGTTCATTTTTATTTTATGTAAAGATATTGACTGAATGTGAAAATGTTACAAAACTGCAGTCATGAACGTTTTTAATATGGTTTATTGAATGTGCTATGCTGGATTTTCAAAAGGGCCGATGATACCTATCCCTTGATATGATTAGACTAATGAGTAATTCACTATAAATATTAAGGAAAATACACGAAATTATAATAAATGTATTAATTACACTTACATGCTAGCTTACAAAAATTCATGGTCAAAATGTTTTTAAAATGGATATTAAAGTGCGCTGCATATTAATATGCACAATAAGTAATTTTTCATCATATACTAAATACGTAATTTCCTTGTCATCGTATAAATGTGTAATAACTTTATTATGTATTTTAACATATAATAAAATAAGACATGTTCATAGTTATGCAAACTTAGTCAATACTTTGTACTATCCCATATGTTACATCCATTGCATTTTTAATATGGTTCGGCCTTTGTTTACTTAACTTTTCTATATTAACTGAAATGGCAGCATCTTTCTTATAAACCAAATAGTATAGTCAATAAAGGTGCATATATAAAAAATAATAGATTTTACAATTGGTGCATACTATACTTTTGAATTTTGTGTTTGATAATCCCCCCCCCAAGATAAATCCATGAATGGGGAAATTTAGGATTATAATTCTTTACGTTTTAATAATCAAATATTTGTCTTTATTATTTAAGATTTATGGTTAATACAAGCATTTTTATCACTTGATTAATAATATAGTAATATTACTCTCACTTAACCCAATTTAATTCTTAATAGAGCCTTACCAGTTTGTGCCTGTTAAAATTTTTTCATAAAAATCAAGTTTAAAAATCTTTCTTAAAAAAATGTATTGGTTTTTATCGTATCTTATTTACTTCTAATAAATATTAGAAAAGCTTTCCATCTAAATAGTTTTATATGTAGTTAATAGGAATATCAGTTTAATATGATTTAAACTCCTTACAAAGACCGTAATGTATTTTACATAGAAAAGAGTAATCGTAAACTACCAAACCGCATTATAAAAAACACAAATCTACTATTTTAATTGTAATTGCAAAAATGCTTCCAGTGTCCATTTATTTAATCGTAAATATATCACTGATTTCATTTATCTTCTGTATAATTGTAATAAAGCTAAACACATCATTAAAGCTGCATTTATGAATTATTTTATAGATAACACATATATTTTGAATTTAGTATAACTAAGGAAAGTAAAATAATGAAGTGATGATTTCATACACTTTTGTAAATTAACAGCAGTACGGGAGGATCTGAACAATTCGTTTTTTGAACCTTATAGAGACTTTTCAGCAGCCACACTCCTCATAATTCTGTAAATGCACTATAGCACATACCACAATCTATTGAAATTTATCTATGAACATCAATGCAAAATGTATCAATTTCGATAACTTAATATATAACCATTATTGAAAGGAATAACAAACATTCATCAGTCATAGTTGAAAACAGCCTTGTCTAAAAGTTAGAGAAAATATACACACCTATATTTTTAATAGGTAGTTCGGCGCACATTTTTTAAAGTTTGCAACATCTGATTTAATTCATACTAAGAATTCAACACTGAAGTAATCACCCAAATCTATTGAATCTATTTTATTTGAATTAATATAGAAATGTGTTTTTATATGACCTCTCGTACACATACACGTACACGCCACAAAAAATTATATTACGTATACCTATCATATACACCAAACCATATTGATAATTTTTATCAATCTATTTTTGGGGTTCGGGGTACAGGATATATGCCCCTCTCTGAATCCACACATTGTATTAAATTTTAAACTAGGATAATTCGTAAATTATATAATCGATAATTCATAGTTCTCGATTTCAAAACACCAAACTCTAGCTGGGCTGCTGTAAATTTTTAAAATACACGTTTAAAGCATGATATAGCTGTTTAAGGCTATTATATACCAGACTATAACTACTAAAACTTAATTTTTGATACGCGTCACCTAACGGTTGGTTTTATTTAATATTTCAAATATAACACTAGCATCTTAGGTTAAAACGAATTGTAAAGTCAACCATAATTGTGAATTAGGATTTTACCAATTTATCTTACATTATTTTCGTATTTTAACTCACCGCATATATATACATATTCTATATTATTACTGTTTTTAATAATTTTGAGCATAAATATGATGTAAGCTTAAATCAAAAGCTCCATTTTATAAATACATTAGTTTTAATCTTACAAATATCTATTTTCAGATTTATATATTCAACAGTGATATGTATCAGTAATGTATGTACTGGGAAATATTAAACTTTGCTCAACTTTAAAAACTGTGAAATATTTAATAAATAATTACTATATCTAAAATTAACGTCCTTATACTATATATTGACAGTACAATGCATAGACTAATTAAAATTGATGGACAATGTAGACAAAAATATATAATTTTGTTTCATACACTAGTTTTTATCAGTTTTATAGCATATTTGCCCATTTGTCCATTATTTTATAAGTTTAAACTCGTCAGTATTAAGTATTATTATAATTTATAATATGCCATTATATAGGCTGAGCAATTGGTTAAATAGTATTGGATAACACAAATGCAACTTATTTTAAAACTATAAGCAAATCATACAATTTTTCTTTTACAACAATCGATAATAATTTGTTTTTATTTACTATTTGTTTGCTATTCTGTTGTTATGTAATTAGCGCAGTAGTTAAAATAATTGAAAAATATTTAACGGCGACAATGTCAGATTGTTGGATTAAAGAAAGCATTAAGAATCGAACCCTTGAACAATGTTATACTATTGGAAAAGAGTTGGGAAAGTAAGAAATTGTTTATGTTGAATTTGAATGGAATATATTTTGAAATAAGAACTGTTTTTATTTTATAATTTAGCAGTTGTTAATTTCTGACAATATTCTGACTAGCATTTAAGAGTAAATGTACCATATTCATTGCATAATTAGTTTATGTTATATATTTCAATGATATATATATACGTGATTTTCTATTAGAGGTTTAAAATGAAAGGTTAAATTATTAATAAAATCAAACTTAAAACAAAGTTTAATTAATATTATATTTTACCACCCACAATAAATGGCTCACATTCACTTTAGCACCACTAGATGTTTGGTGATCCATAGGCATGATTATTCACAAATGAATTATTTAATTGATATCATAATTAATAATAAGAATATGCTAATATAAAAAAAAATCTATTAAAATTCTATTAATTAATAGCAATTATTACAGTAATTCATTAATATTATTGATATATTAATTTTAATATATTTCTTTTTAAAATTATAATCCTTGTCCCATATTTTACTAACTTTAATCATCACATGGTTCTAAACCACAGCAGAGCCAAATGAATAACAAATGTAAAAATATTGGCTAAATATTAATCTCCTACTTTTTCATTAATATATAAAATATAAAATAATTAGCCTTAGCTTAAGTTATTATTTAACAGTATAAAATCAAAATTTTACAACATCAGGATTACAAGATTATAATATCCAGTAACTTTATATTTTATATTATAAAGATAGAGACTGGCATTAAGCTGTCTCCAGTTACATCTTATACATATATTACAAATGAACTTAATCACCTATAACATCATAAGTTATAAATAATTTAATTATTTAATCCCATATAAATTATTAATATATACTTGACAAAAATTATCAAATCTATTTAAAAAAAGATTTTGATTTTATACCACTAAACAATAACTTTATTAATATTTACATCAATAGATTCAAAATATACTGAAATAAATTAGTAATTATAAAGTAAAATAAATATATATTTTTATCTTAACACCAAAAAAGAATGAATCTATTTACTTCTAAACCATATTTTATTTTATATTAATTTTTTTTAAATTTCAAATTAATTATTTTAACTAATTTATCAAAACTTAGTTACTAATATATTAATTTTATTTAAATTTAATATTATTCTTTTTATTAAAATATAACCCAGACCTATATCTAAGAATTATTCGGGATAATGTATTCATTTCTAAAACTCAAATTCTATACATATTTATATTTTTGGACTATTGTTATAGAAACATTATTTTATTATAGACATATCTTTTATCATTTTGGACCTTTTATAATTGATGAATAAGTCAATTTAAATATACTTTAATATTGGACTTTATTTATATAAAAAATAACTAATTGTACATACCATATATATCTATAACCTAGAAGGCTAGCCTGCTATATTATTATAATTAATCCTTAAAACTAGTAATCAATTTTTATTTAACTTCAAGGCTGTCTATTATACCAAGGCACTGGCAAATTTAAATCTGGCACTTTCCAACTATATACAAGATTCTCAGAATGTTCCTTTCAATTCTAGTAAGCAGTGTAGCTTGTAAACTATCTTTTTAGGGATTACAAAGACTCAAATTGTGGATGCAATCCTCAATGTCTGAGGATAGACTCAGTGGTTTGACTATGCTATTGCTACACTGTGACACTACTTATATCCCAACTCCACTAGACATTTTTAACTGTAAATCTAATTAAAGATCCATGAGTAAGTATTCATCATGAGTGCTATAACATAATTCTGTACATATACCTCTTATTAGAAAACAACATTAACATATTAACCAGCATTTTTTCATAAATCTTTCTTGTGTACTAGATATATTGCATTTATTAAATATTTTATAATTCTAAATATATGAAGTTTCATTGTTTAGTTTTTTATTTTATTTCAAAAAATTTCTAAACTATTGTTTATGAAATCTATATGTTGATTAAATGAGGTTATACTTTTGGCACCTATTTAAAACTGCTTGACCTGAGAAAAAATGTTAGATATGGCCATGCATAAAAATGAATTTTAGCAACACTAATACTACCTCAACTTGTGTGCATACATTTTTAGCATTGTTTTTATTCTGAATTCTGATTGGTTGACTACATATCATTCCAAATTACTGTAATATTCTGCTAAGTCCATTTTGTTAACATGTTTGTATCCTACAAGCTATTGATTACCCAGCTCTAGTTATATTATATAAAGGTAGTATAATTCCATGCTACTATTCAGTATCTCCTCCTCCTCTAAATTAATAATATACATACATTAAACAAATATTACTGATATACTAAGGGGCATGTGCATGCATGGTGTGCATGTGCCTAAATACAGGCCTGTAACCATAATAACAATTTAATATAAATTACATTAATTTATATTTATTTGTTATACATATATATTGACTAAATTATAATTCTTTATTTATATAATTTAAAAACTTATTTATTAATTATGCAATTTTAAAGCCATCTTATTCTAAATATCTTTGAATTAATAATCTAATTCTTTAATTTAGTATTAAATATATGTATATAACTAATTTAAATAACATTTAAACATATATAATAGTATACTATCAGTATTAGACATTTTTAAAGAAACATATACAATAAACAACTGATAATATATTATTTTTAAATGTATTTTAAATAAATTTATTAATTATACTATATATAAAGCCCCATTTACACAATACATCTTGGATGCTGTCTGACTTACATGAGTATCTGGGATGCAAGAAATAGTTTGGCTTTGTTAAACATGTATATGCATCCAGAATGCTTGTGTAAGTGAGACAGCATCTTGGATATTGTAAGAGGGGCTTTATACATGTATAATCTTAATATAAATACTAACATTTATTAAAGATTTTATAATTAAATGTTAATTAGCTATATAAAAAAAAATATATAGACATTTGTAAAATGTTAAATAGAAATAATTAATTAGTTTAATATACAAATAAATATATCACTATTAAACTTTATTACTCTTGAATTTATATTGTTTATTATTGTTTAATTTAAATAAATTAGATAAAGCAATTATAATTATAATGAATAATAGATAATAATTTATAATCAAATTATCACTACAGAATATTTTTTTGATTTTAAACTAGTTTTAATATAACCTTAATATAAAATACTTCTATTTACTCAAAACAATATTACTAGATTGTTTTAATGAGAATTTAATTATCTTTTCAACTATTATTTTGAGATATATTATCAGTCAAAGCATTACTTAGTTATATTTAGATATAATAAATAATAATGCTAAAGATTATTTATTGACAGATTAACCATAGTTTAACTTATAAACGAAAAACTGCAAAAATTAAATATTTATTTTAAAAACAAATCTATATAATGATAATAAAATAATAATAAATTGTTATCCTTAAAGATTCCAAAATAATAAAGACTTATAACTAAAATGACTAACTTGTCACTGCATCTCTGTACTATATTTAATGATTGATATGCTTATAAAGAAGGGAACACATGTGTGTTACTCCATGGATATGCTGTTCTAAAGCTCATTTTTATATTAAATATATTATAATAATATACATATAATAAGATTAATTAATAATATCAAAAATTATAATAAAGTGTATATATATATACATATATAATATATAATAAAAATAATTAATTATTTCAAATCCTAATAAATATTGTAATTATTTACAATGATAATATATTTAAGACATGTATATGTTAATCCCTTGTGTATAATTGAAAAATTTCTATGACATGAAAATATTACATAATGTTGCATATATATTATATCAAAATTTAAAATTGATTAAAATATATATATATAAATAGTATAATGCTGCAATTAGTTGTGACTAGAATTTATTTAAATTGATTTTCCTTACTTGTTTGGATTTTCTAACTTAATGACCTTTTTTAACAAAACGAAACAAAATCTTACACACATTGCAATGGTTAAACATTGCATGTCTTTATAATGATTATTTTGAGGAAAATTTTTACAAAAATAATTTATAGAGTTAAATCTTAAAGTTTGTATCTAAAATAAGGTTAAATGTTTGGAAGTATGAATTTAAAGTTTTTATTTTATTAGCAGATATTGCTTCACTGATTTATTATTAATATAAAAATAGTACTACCATATATGTATTATTAAACTATTTATATTATGTGTTATCTGTCTTACAGTAAATTAATCAAATATCTTATTTGTATATAATGAAACATATTTAATCAATCAAAATAATATTTAAAATGATTTTTTTATAAATAAAATAAATATTTTCCTTCATATTGGACTTTAAAACTCTTACTACACTACAGTAAAGTATTATAGAAATGTTTAAGTTTATTAAATTCATTAAATTGATATAACTTATCTACTTAATTTTAAAAGCATACTATAGTGAAGCAAATTTAATTTATACTTTTGTAAAATTATATATGCACACTTACACCTCAGTTTCCATTCACTTTTCCATACAACTTTTTAAGTGAACTTTACAGAATTTTCATTGTAATTCAGTTGTATCAGTAAGCAAATGATAGCAAGTCATACAACGAATTAATAGATACAAATATTACATATTAAATTTAATAAATATACCTGGACTCATGTATAGTTTAATAATCAGAATGAGTCTTATTCATTATTTACTATATGTTATGACATATACATCTTTATATCAAAATTAAAAAGTCTGAAGGACTTACAATGCTTATTCAAAATTGTGTATTAATTTCTGTTACAATAAATAATAGATAAATATGCTGAATATAAAACTGATTTTTAAATTAGTTTACAATTGATAAATATGATATGTATGAACATAATTTTAATGTATTCAATAAATGTAAGTCATTGATTGTTAATTGATTAATTTAAATTAACTTCAAATTCAACATATTAAGTATACTATCCTTAAAAGAAAAACATTGCAATTACACCAAATAATGTATACTATTCTACATAAATGTATGTACTCGTATTATTTCTTTTTGCTTTATTTGCCGAGATTATATTTTATTTTAAAATAAATATAATATTAATGTTATTAATAACATAATGTATACTTTATCTTCATAATCAATTGAATTGTAGATAAGTTTCTTGGATATATTTTTTGAAAACTATTATAATTTGTTTTAATTTCCATATTTTCAGGGGTGCCACATCAACTGTATGCATGTGTACTGAAAAGGCAACAAAAGAAAATTATGCAGTTAAAATGATTCAGAAAAAGGTTAATGATGGCAATTTTGTTTTTGTTCTTTATTTTAGTTTTTAAATGTATTGTTTAAAGATTTCATGTTAATTTATATTATCATGATTATATCAATTTATGCGTTTAAGGAAATCTCGTGTAAAACTTTGTTATAATTAAAAAATTCGTATTATTGGTTTTCCTTTGTTTACATTATTACATTACTTAAGAATAGTTGACTTTTATTTATAGCATTTAAAAAGGCTATTTAAAATACAGAAATTATATATTTACTTTTATTGACACAATATTAAACAGAATGAATTATCAAAAATGGATTAGTAAATGTTAACAATTAAGAACATTCTTTGAATATAAATCAATAATGCGATCGTTTTGTAAAGAATATGTTTTACTTTATATGTTTAATTTCTATGTTCAGACTTCTTTTAGAATTAACTCATTTCATTTCAAATAAATATTGTATATTTAAATTATCAGTATTATATTTATTTCATTTTCCTCCATTTTCTTATTTTAGGAAGCACTTAAACTTTTTAACTATTCGTTGTTTAAATAGTCATTTGTTTTTAAATAAATCTATAAAAACGATAATAAACAAATATTAAAAAAAGAAAAATGAACATATTTTCACAATACTTATCGTCATTACTACATTTTTTATTGGTATTCTCTTCAATTTTTTTGCCTTTTATTACTTATTTACTTTATATAATATGGAAATATTTAAGTTTTTAAAAGGGAGCCATTTCAATTGTCAACATACGTTATAATATTTTATTTTCATGTACGTACCTACTGCTTATATAATAGAAAGCTGTATTTATTTACACAACTGCAATGCAAAGATTGCCTGATAATTATCTGTAGAATTATAGTATTACATATATATTGTACTATACAATAATACCTATCAATATATGCCTAGATATATCATCTTAAAACGGTAATCAGGGGAATCATTTCCTGTTTTTTGTTTTTCTGCTTCTTGTCCAAATAAAAAGTGTTAAATACTGTTTTACTATTTTAACATAAAGAAATCTGTATTTAATGTTTAATTGTGCTGTATTTTTATAGACTGGGCACCATTGCGTATTAAAGTAAGGACGCCAGTATTGAGAGAATCACTTGCGTATTAAATTCAAGGCGTCTTATGAAAGAAAAAGCTCTAGCGGGTTTTTGTAGCATTTCTTTCCAACCTTTCGATTTGTGCGCAGTTAGAAGCCAAATAATTGACAGTTGTCATGCCAACACTATTTACAGTTCCCATTTCAATAAGCAGGCAAGCAGAGGTAGGTACTTGCTTACAATTAAAGCTGAGAGCCATCCGGGTCTAACTTGGGAATTTGTGCCCGGCTTTTGTTTGTGTATATGTGTCTGCGTGTGTATAATACGGGCTCGTGCGTCATCATTTCAGTGTAGTGCCTAGTGAACGACTAGTTTTTATCATTTCCGTTTTGGATAATGTTGGTTTCCATAATAATTGACAGCTTTGAATTGTTATGTTTAATTGACTTTTTTCAATCCTTGTCTCTACCCCCCCCCCCATTTTTTCTTGATAACTATTATACAGGTGGATAGAAAAATAGTAGCCACGGAAATTGGGGTGCTTCTACGAATAAACCATGTCAACGTGGTGAGCTTTTTATTTCAGTGTTCCTGTTGTTTTCATCTTTCTTCAAGCTTAATATTTAACGAGTCAATGTATAGCTACTAATTAGTAGCTTTGTTTTTCGAAAAAAGCTGATATTATATTATTAATATCACATTTTAATATATTTACATTGCAACTGTAAAAATAACGAGAAGTAAATTTTTTTAAATACATTCAATTCTGCTTTTTGTACATATATAGGTAGCTCTGCTGCGAGAAACAAATGATTTTAATTAAACAATAGAAACATTAATAATAATTAAACATGACAGGAAAATAACGTATTAAGTAACAAATAAAACAAATAAGTCTAGAGAGAACTATAATTGTTTCTTAAGCGCTCGTTAACTTTTGTAGATAATAAGTATCCTATAATGTTATTCATTAATAAATCTAAAGGTCACTTAATAGTAGTTAGAACTTTTTATTTCTTGTATATCTAGAAGTGAAATGATATCAATTGTTTCATTTATTTATTCGGTATATTTATCCAACTATTTCCTGGATTTCTATCAATTA
This sequence comes from Invenusta paracnida, assembly GCA_036023295.1. NCBI lineage: Eukaryota > Metazoa > Platyhelminthes > Proseriata > Coelogynoporidae > Invenusta > Invenusta paracnida. The sequence continues at coordinate 5,811 of JAYRBW010078017.1, read as the reverse complement.
TTCTGAATAAAGTCTAAGCGTTTATTTGGAGATTTTATTTGTCATAAAAAATAAACAATAATATTTAAAGAAATATATGAATATTTGATAAATAAATTTTATCAGTTAAATTGGAATTGACAAGTACATTTTGGAAGTACATTTTATTTTATAGGTACGCTAAATAGAAATCGATAAATATATTTTCTTCGCTTAATCAAATATGATGAATACAGTTTTTTTTTGAAAATTTGACGTACAATAAATAAAACATTACAGTTTATATATCGTAGATAAGCTTAAATAAAATCAACTCGTGCTTCGATCTCGTAGATTTTGAAAAATTATCTCCATAAATTGTAAAAGTATACACTTTTTTTCATTATTAGTATAATTTAATAGATTTATACTATTATGTTATTTTTCAGATTCGACTGAAGGAAGTGTTTGAAAGTAGCACACATATTAACATGATTTTAGAGCTAGTTCTTGGTGGTGAACTGTTTGACAGGTAACGATTCGATTTATTGTTCGTATAATTTCCGTAACATATTTTAAATATATTTAATTGCAAATGACCTGTAATCAAATTTGTTAAATATATATTTTATTTTATACAATTATTTATTTATTTTTAAATATTTATGGTGTTAAAAGACCACTGCTTTTTTCTAAAACCTTACATTTATTTCTATTTTAATTTTTTAATGAAAAATTCTATATACAATGCTGATTGTTACGCCTCGCTAATAAGACAATATCCTCTCTAGCAGAACATCTTTTTTAGTTTTATGGACTTGACTTTCTGTTATATATGCTTCTATATAAATATAATACCTTTTTATTGATTAAAAAATTTTCCACTGGGATGGATTGTTTCATTTATTGATTACTTTACTATCTGTAGCGAGAATATTATGAGCACTGAGCAGATTAAGTAGGTGACTTTTAAATATTTTTCTTATACGCCAAAATTTATCACAATTTATTTACAGTTGGGGCGACCGTTAAAATACATATCCAGATAAAGTAATATATTATTTACATTGTTTTCTGTTCTTTATCCACTTTGAAAAATATGCAACTAGTGTTCAAGTTTAAAGTTAATTTCTGCTTTTATTTGACTTTTAACTTTATCTTATTGATTGTGTTCTTATTCAATTGACAGTAAGTAGTTAGATAAGTTTATTTAAATAACAGTGTTTATATATTAAAAGTTTGCTTTATAGGTATTTTATTTAAAGTTTACATTATAGTATCAAATATTGATAATAGACGCTTTGTGCAACGCTTGAGAACTTCTTATGCTTTCTCAATGAAGTTTCCAGCGCCCTATTATACCAATTTAATCGTACATAACGCATTGGCTCATCAAATTTCCTTAATAGATTTTTCAACTTTCACTGGCATATTATTACACCTTTACGTTCTAGCTTCATCACCTAGCAGAAATAAACATAAAGATCTCTCAATGATCCAGCTTTACTATTATGCTAATTCAACTTCTTGCAAATGACCTGACTAGACATTTATTATCCAAGAGAACAAGGGTTGCGGTTATTCCTGCAGAGCATAATTAGAAGAAATACCGTGCATAGTCCCATACAGCTTCAAATTGTTGCGTTGAGCTTATGCCAATTGTCTCCCGTATAGATTAGGCATGTGTAACGGAAGCCACATATCTATTAGTGCAGCATAAGTAGCGTCATCTTATTGAGTATTGTTGGCTTTCTTAACGACCGGAAGTGCTAATTAAGGAGCAGAGTTTACAACTGGAACACTCAAATCCATACCTAATTGAAATTAAACTCAGTTTTGTTTATTATTTTTATAGACACCAAATGGGGAGCAATAAGTATTGGTCCTTATCGTTGATTAGTTATGTATTGGAGACCGTTTTGCTAACTCACGTTTTAAATTAATTATTGATTTATATTTCAAATTAGAATTTTTGTATTAATGTGTCGTAAGTTTATTAAAACAGTGTTTACTATATTTCAATATTTTTCAATATTCTCATTAAAAGGAGTAATTCCTTTAGAGGAAAAGAATATATATACAATTGTTTTAATGGAACTGGAGAAATATCTTAATAAATAATTATTTTCGACTGAAAGATAGATTATATACATGTGAAATAGTACACGTAAATTTTATATTAAGAAACAATGAGTAATTTACATGTATATTTATATTACGGTTTCTTATAAATATTTTTACAAGTTAATTACTCTAAATAATAATATAATGACGTGCGGTGCGGTGTTATTTAAAAGTATGTATCCTTATTTAAAAATGTATACATTAGTATGAATGTATATTATACATATACACAGGGTGTCCATAAAGTAACGCAACTCAGGAAATTTGGTATATTAAATATTTGTAAATATATTTGGTGCTCCAACTAACTGTGAGGAGCAGAGGTGTGCTCTTTTAATGTTATTTCGTGATACATTCCTGAGAGTTGTTGGAGTTATGCCAGCAATCTCTTCAGTAATGTAATCTTTCAAGTCATAATAGATGTTGGATTTTTTAAACACCCGATCTTTCAGATATCCCTATATTTTGAAGTCAAGAGAGGTTAAATCTGGTGACCGAGGCGGAAAAAGTCCCTTTGAAATAGTCCTGGTTTCAAACGTTTCCTCACTATAATGCATGGAAGCAAGCAACCAACGTGTGCGCTGTAGCATTATCCTGTTGAAGCCATGTTGTTATCATTTCTCGAGGAGACAAAGTGTTAACGAACTGATCAATGAAGTCGCAATCATAGAGTAATGATTAAATTTAATCATTACTCTATGGTCGCAATAAACATCGGTATTCACTCGATATTAAAAAACACAAAAAATGCGCTCTGAAGACATTGCCGCCAAAACACTCACTTTTAGGAGCTGTATTGGAGTTTCTTTAAATTTATGAAGATTATTTGTTGACTGTCATCTAGTGTTATGACTATTGACATAGCCTGTTCAGTAAAACCAGGCTTTATCACAAAAGAAACAGGAATCAATAAACGTCGGATCTTCGTCATCCACATTAATTAACCTGTCAGAAAATAAAACTCCTGCTTCAAAATTGGTAACCTTTAAGAAGTGTACCACTTTAATTTTGCAAGGATTCAATGAGATGACCTTGCGAGCGATTTTAAATCTGTATTTCAAATTTATTGGAGATGTATTTTAGAAATATTTCAGATGGATAGCAGGAAAATCTGTATTTAAAACCTCAATTACTATTGATTTTGTGAGTTGTGTTACTTTGTGTATGTATAAGGTACGTATATACATATATAATGTCTACGTTTACGTAATATTTTTTAAATTTAAATATTTATGTCGCATTGTTGAGCTGTATAATCGTAAATAATACATTTATTATGTTTACATTCTTACATGTACTTCAACACTGTTTATTGTTTATGTATATTTACCTATTAGGTATTACGTTTATATATTAGTCTGGGTACTATAGGTACGTAATATGAATACTTTCTTAGTGTAGGTACATTACGATATGAACTTTATTATTATTTTTAAAGATTTGTCATGAATATGTTACTACATATATTATAATTTGTATCTACAGAATTGTTACGCGAGGTTACTATAGTGAAAAAGATGCTGCGTTTTGTGTTAAAGAAATGTTGGAAGCTGTCAAGTATCTCCATGACAATGGTATTGTCCATCGTGATCTCAAGGTCAGAAACATAATATTGCCATTTTTATTATGTGTGTTTATGAATATATAGAATATTACAATATTTATCTTTTTTTATTGAAATTATATATTTATGAATAATTTAATTTCAATAAATGTTTCATATACTTATTTAGGCTTAAGTAAAACAAACTGTAAAATCAAATATATACTGATACATCTACTCGTCTAAACATACATCTACCTGTGAAATAAATGTGAAGTTTTATATCTGACCTTATCTTGCTTTCATTTTTAATGCAGTTAAGAAATTTGATTCACTATTTTTGATACTAAAATTTCCTTTAAAGTATTTAAAGTTATAGGTACTTAAATTAGTATTATTTAATAATTACAAAATGTCTTATATTTTGATAACTCTGAGTAGACATATTCATTGGATATGTTAAGTTACAACACTTTAGCTAAGTCAGAAAATACAATATTAAGATATTCCTCGTTTTTGTATTTAACGACTTATTTACAAGATTTTTTAAATAATAAAAAACGCTTGTATTTCAAAATATTATTCATTATTAAATTTGATTGTTATTAGCTACGTACCTATCAATGTGTAAATTTAAGTACATATATAAATATATAAATTTTCTGCATTACACCACTGTATTCATGAATATTTAACAATTATTACTCTGAAACTATTATCTAAACAATAAAACGAAATTCATCTTTGTTGCAGGTTTTAGTTATATATGTAGATGTTTATTCTTGCGACACTTCTCCGTTTTTATTAATCAAAAAACCTCATGCATTCTATTTTAATAAACTTGATAGTTGCTGATAGTAAATAAATATTGTTATCAGCATTTATTTATTTATTTTTCTAAACGAGGTCAAGTTGATTTGCAGAAAACAGTTTTTTGTTATAATTTTGACTATCTTTAATCATACAAATATATATATAATATATATTATTATGTGAACCACTTTTTGCCATTGATAAATGTTTTACTTCAATTTTAAATCAATATTGTGTACCTGGAAAACTGTTTTTTTTAATAAAAAAGTAGGGGAAGATGTGTTGATAATGTCATAATATAATCAAAACAACTAAATATAAATTTACGTAAGCTCTTAATGTGGTTCCAATTTTTGTGCTAGTAACACCAATATTACATTGAATCATTATTTAAAAGATTTAATACTATATAAATGTTATGTATTGAGTAAACAGAATTTTAATATATCTATATATAAAAACAGATGTTGAAATTTTCATGGGGAATAACTCCTAGGTATAATTATTAATACAAAATTAGGTTTTTTGACTGCATAATAACATTATATATAAAATACAGAAATCTCAAACAAATATATTTGATTAATCACTACCTAAAACCTGTACCCCAGTTTGCAGACTAGGCATTGAATTCATTGTTCACCACAATTAGATGTTGGAAATGATTCACCACAAATCAAGTAGAAACATTATTTTTCGTTGTAAAAACGATTGAGACCGACAAGAGCTGAAGTTGATTTTAATTAGTAAATACATTTTCAGCAAAATAAATATATATAAATGTTAATCTCACTTGATGTAGATGCTCTTTCGATAACTTTTTAACTTTCTTTTGGAGGGTATATCAGATAATTAAGTTCTAAAATACAAAAGTATGGTTATAAATTATTTATTTAAAAAATGTCATACTAGAAGCTAAATGTATTCAGTCATTTACCGAAACAATTAAGTACTTTCTTTGGTATTTTTACTTTTACTTTTTACCCCTATCAAATATTTTTGTATTCACTCTTGACTGATCTATTTTTCTTACAAAATATCTCTCATTGGGAATGCTGTTTATAGACATGAAATAATTTTCCTTCGTTGTCTCTTATTCTCATTATGTTGTGTGAAGAACTCCATTATTCTTGAAAGAAGAATAAAAGGAGATAACTCAAATCACTAGCTGATCGATGAGAGTAAAAAAGTGTCAAATTCAAAAATAGTTTCAAGTCCAACAGCTTCAGATTGAAGATTAGTTTCGGTCCATCAGCTTCAAATTCAGCAATAGTTTCAGGACCAACAGCTTCTTTTGGTCTTCTGAGAGAATCAACCTGACTTGTAGTTCACTAATTAAATGGTCCAAAAAAGGAATGAAAACTGCAATTTTC
>JAYRBW010078006.1:0-24390 GCA_036023295.1 Invenusta paracnida | reverse complement strand
CCCCTGGACACCTGTATAATATTTATGTCAACCAAACAAATTGTTGGGCCCTTACAAAATATTATGACTGCAGGCTCCCCCTATAAAAATTGTCTGGGACCGCTCCTGGGGACATCCGAATACACTCGAGAGCCATAGTATATAGACATGTATAAAAAACACACAGCACCAGTCATATATTCTTATTTTTAGTGAAGAGCATACAGAATTATAGTTCAGTTATACGCCATGATATTATAGTGTCATTACTCGGTAGCTCTAGTCTGTTTCCACTGTGCACTCCCCTTCTATATATATATATTCACACAGTATGTTCATATCATCAGAGACAACTAGGTCCCTGATATCATATAGCACTCATCAAAGGCAACACCACTTTTTCTGTAACATGTTTACTTAAATTTTATTTTATTACTTTACTACACGATTTTGCATATATATTTTTTATACAGTTGTAAATATTAAAATATTATCGTTTAACAATCATATATATTTAAATTGAATTATTTTTTCTGAAATTGAGCTTGGTTTTTATTATCTTTATATATTTATAAAACTTAAATGATATCAATCCATTTTGTGTAAAATTAATCTTCAATGTGTTAATCTATTCCACTATATTATAATTTATAATGTTAATAACTTATTCTTAAGTCTACACGTTTAAAAGTGTAACGTTAATTTTCTTTGTCAATTACATGTTACATAAAAAATGTATTAACATTTTATTAATACATACTTGTTACCAAAACAAATGAAATCATGCGAGACGTGTCTCATAAATAGTAATATATTGTACAATATAAGTTATGAAATACAATATATTACGATACTAATACATTAAGATAGTAATAATTTATAACTTTCTTTATAACAATTGCATACTAGATTTTTAATTATTGCCAATAACTACTTATTCTATAATTCGAATTCCTTGCTGATTTTTATCATATTTATTATCTTTTATCAATTCCTTTTAAATGCCATGTAGATATTTATTCCACTACACTATCAATAGCTAATTCTCAATTATACATATTGATAAGTTATTATTTTAATACGTTTACCATTTTATTAATTATTTAGATGTTTATAAAAAAATGTACAAATATATCGCTAAGATATTTTATATAACTATTTTTTAATGCCACATAATACTTAGCAAGTGCTGACTAGTATCGTGGCTTTTAATAATAAAAAATACGGGATTATTTCCCAACGTTCATAGGTTGGAGAAAAAAATCGTTCGGATAACATTCGAAATCATATAGGAAACATTTCGTGGGCAAAGTTTCGAACATGCCCAAAACATAAATGTTTATTTGGGACTAATTCCAAATTGAATAATATTATTGTTATCCATAATATTTACATACTATACATTGGTACTTGATAAATAAGAAAGAATACATATTTCTGCTAAGTTATCAAGTTATATTTAAACATGAAATTTCACTTCAATAAAATGGAATTTAGACACATTATTTTACATTTAAATGATATCGTATACGGTTATATAGGTATTATACATAATTTATATATACCTTATTTAAATAGTCTATAATTTTTCCAGTTTTATCTCCATTACAATTTTTGACCTACTATGCCCACGAAATGTGTTACACCTAACCAAGTAGTTTCAACCAGATACAGACGTTTTATAGAAAATGTGAATTTCAGAAATATTGGTTGAAAATTAATTGAAAAAAGGTTAGACCTACTCGTCAAAACCGCACAAAACTGGTTTCAAACAGATATTATAGTAGTCCTTGATTCATACCTATTCAAATACTAAATAGCATCTTAAATAATAGCTAAAAATCAAAAAAAAATTTCCATTATTCTTAAGCAAAATACCCGCCTTGCCGATAGAAATAGATAAACAATGTTATTTAGATATTCAATCTCTATGGTCTTAACTGTAAGATTGTTAAGAAAATTCAGTTAAAATATTTTTAATAAGCTTAGCTTGTTATAATGTATGCATCATTCAAAAGAATTATTTATTTATTTAAGGGCTAATAACATTATAAAGAAAGAAAAAGAATATAATATATAATGAAATATAATATAGGTTTAAATCAGTGTATAATAACGCACAAAATATTGAAAAGAGCAGTTTCAATAACATTATAGAAGGAAATTTATGAATGTCCGTAAATGATTAGCAATACAATATAATACAAATTATCAGCAATATAAGAAGCAAAATACATTTTAATAAGCAAGTATTGTAAGTGTAACACACGTTTAGTGAGATTCGAAAATTGTCAAGCAATTGTGAAAAAACCTGGAGCAATAAGATATTCATGTGAATGCTCTATTGAGATAATATAAGATGAATAAAATAGTATAATGTAATAAATACACATTGATATAAGTAGACATAATCAAATGGATAACTATAACTGCAAAGTAAATAATTTATGTATTAGTTGTAAATATATAATTATAAGCACCAAATAACCAATTAATAAATATATATAGAATGAGTATATTTTTATAGAACTACCAAAAGTTAACAGATAAAGCAGTCGCAGACTCTGAAAAGTAACAAAAAGGGAAAATGTTAGACAACTACAATAAAATATGCAATCAGTCAGTTGAAAAAACATACATTTCATAGAATTTAAAGGGTGGAGGGGTGGGTAGAAAAAGCAATATAGACAAAGCATAACCGATCGTGGTTTAAGGTTTATGACAAAGTTTTGATAACGAATACTTTTGAGTATTTAGACTTTAATTTATTTTAATTATGTCTCCTTTTTCATCCTAAGGGCCGCTTATTAAGTTTTGGTTTAAATTTAATATATTATTCTTATATTCATCAGTCACCAATAGCTAACAATAGAAAGGAATAGAGATTATAATATACTTAAAATTACAATTATAATCCATCTAATTGCATATCATACAATGTAAATTTCCGAGACCAATTTGAAGGTTGGTCTAAAAACAGCTGGTTATTTTTTTTTATAATTTAGCTTAAAATTGCCCCTCAATGAAACATTAACTTAAAGAAAATATCCAAATAGTCTCTATACAGACATCCTAAAAGTTTTAGTTACTTTGATGTCTACAAATTCTTAAATCAAATTCAATGTTCTTCATTGAAATTCCAGGACACGGCCAGAATCGTGTTAAACTAGTTAACTCAAGTAGTTTTAATTCTAGAACATTTATATAATACAAAGGCTATATGCCAACCAACAGACTATCCAATGAAACATTACATGTTTTAGCAAGTTACAGAATCAAATCTAGATATCGAAATAAGAAAGAAGCAAAACAAAAAACATTAAATATGCAACATGACAATCTTACTAAGTATTATGTTTAATTCAATACAGTTCCTAAACTATTTTATATTTATTGTTTATCATTATTCATCATTTATCAATACATGTATATGTGCTACTTTGGTTCTTTGCAGTAGTATAAAATACAATTCAAATTTTTAAATACAAAGTGTAGAATTTACATATGAAAAATACAATAAAATAGTGTATATTGTAAGGTTACCAAAATTCTTTAAAATGTATATATTATGATAATTATATCTTTAAATCTTTAAGAAAAATGTATTTACATGTAAGATATTAAAAGTAATTTGAAATAAATTACTATACATTTCCAGGTTTCTTGGTATAAAAATTAATGGAAAAAATATCATTATTTCTTTTATTTTGCCGATAACTATCTATTTTGTTTAAATGAGTATGAATTAGAACCAATTCCAATAGTTTAGTATATATCTATAATATTTTCTAAAGTAGACTAATTATTATTATTATGTCTGCATTATTATATAATAAAGACATAATATTGCATTAGCGATGCCCACAAAATCAGAAAAACCGCTTAAAGTTTACTAGGTTTTTCGGAATTATTAAAATTCTTCTCTAATTTTCTATTTGTGAACAGTCTCTAAATGTTTATTTGTCAGTATATAATTTTACAATTACAGTACACATATATATATATATATAATTTTAGAAGTATAAAACAATAACACAAATATACGTATCTCACTTTTCGCATCTATATTCCAGGTAAAAATGCCATTTAATTTTTCAAATGTCTTCACCTCTGTTGCAGCAAAGAAGAATAGCCAGTACAACGCCAAGAATCTGAAATGAAGGAGACATTGTGTGTCAAGTACAAAATCAACAATTATATGCTTTACCCATGAGTAAATCTTAGAAGACAATATACAAGTTACAGTTGTAATATTTTTTTACAAATTATAAACACATCTTGACAATTAATTTCATGATGTATTATTAACAAAATATATCTGCAATATTATAAATATACGCCTATATCAAAGCAATAATAAACTAAACATAAGTACATACGACATATTAAGGAAAGTAAAATATAGAGTTTTGTTAATTTTAGTCATTGTAAGTGTAGCAATAACATTTCGCATATTTGAAATTATGGTCAAAGCTGTTGAGAGAACGTTTATTTTTTTAATTGGTTTTTGTGAAAGTGGTTTCCTTACTTTCATTATTTGTTTAGAAGATTTTTGTTATAAATTTTTCTAAACTAGCTAATAATTTATTCATGATATCACATGTCATTTCAAATATAAATAAATTATCTTAAAGTATTTTATTAAAGTTAGTATATAGAAAGAATTTACTAACTATAAGTACAATATAAAAAATGAAAGTGAAGTATACAAACCTCTAGAAGAGCAATAGCACAAGCAACGCCAATGATTATTGGAAACTTCGATCTAACGGTTTCTTTTATTTTTTGCAAACATCCCTGTTATAAAAATAACAATGTAAATATAGTTAAAAAACAATTAATGACCCTGGAATACATTTTAACATTTAATATATCAAAAGACGTAATAATAATAATAAAAGTATCCAGAAAATATTTTAACAAAACGAAAATATCATTAGTAACCAATTATATAGGTAAGGCAGAATATTATAACTATGTATATATGTTTTCAACACCATAGATCTAAATAATATAGAGATTAAAAAAGTGTTTGAATGACCATTTAATTACTTTTATTAATTGGAAAAATTACGTGTAAACAAAGTAAATAAATACTTATTTACTATATACAGGCACGCTATATATCACGCTTTTACAATTTAAAATTCCATAGGATTCAAAATAAGCCTTTTTATACCTTTCGATAAGACTTTCAAAAAAGCAATTTTTTTTAAATTTATTGGACAATGTACGTATTGTACAACAGGAAATAACAAAAAGGGGGAAACTACAAAAAAAGTGTAATAAGAAACAATTTTTTCAACGAAATTGACCAATTTTAAAAAGTATTTACAAACCCTTGCTACCGCAGCATCTAATTTATTATTACTGCTAAAACTGCAAATGAAAAATTGAAATACATATATAATAATATATAGATATGCATACATCAAATATAAAAAAGAATAAGTGGTTTAATTTTGTTATCATTTATTTATAATAATTGTAATGTACTATCCATAGAAACTAATCGATATATACATAGAACGGCGATTTAAACTAATTCCATGATAATATTGAACATTTTTCGATTGTGATCAACATGTATCGTTTAAAAAATTAACTATATGCTCATTTACATATTATTACAGAAAAAACGTATTTAAAAATGATCAATACGTATTTTTACTAGTTCTTTAAGTTAAAACTAACTAACACAAAATTGAAACATGCCTTAACAATAATAAAAATTCAGTTCCTATGTGCCAAGATTAATATATAAAAATGTATATAGTCCAGTAGTATAGATACATAATTACACTAAAATAACTAATTAATACAAAAAAATCTTACATTTTTAAAGGAATTGGATGTAGTTTCACAATTCGCCTGATCACTTTTCTTGCAACAAGATTTCGGGAAGTTCTTTTGGGCGTTACTTGGTTCTTTCTTCCATACCGTATCTCTCCAATCATTTGTACTATTTATGCCGCAACATTTTAATTCCTTCAAAATGCAGTAAAATTAAAAAACATTTAGTGTTGAAATATGGCGAGTCACAGATTACAATACATATTGTTTACAGGAAAAGGATATGCAGGCATAAAAAATATTTCTTAGTTTACTTGTACAAAATGCATTAAAATAATATACATATTATTAAAAAATTAATGATCATTCAAGCTAATATGAGAAAGGTAAAAATAAAATGCTGAGCAGTGGTTGAATAATTAACGATTTATTACCAAACAATATATCAGAAAGGTAAATATAAATATAATAACTTTATTTATAAACATTTTACAACTTGATTATAATGTAATAATTTTCATTAGCTATTAATTATAGCAACTTTTATCGTAATATACATATATGTAGAGAATATTATACACAATGTAATTATAATATACGTAAATATACACGGTAGCTAAAGTTATTTTAATACAAAAGTTAAAAGTAAAACAAAGGAATTGCATAAATATGTTGGTTTGTACGATAAAGTTTAGTAAAATTATATTAAAAATGTAGTATGTAATATTAAATTAAAATAGACGAACTGTATAAATATAGAAGTACTTAAACAAAAAATTATATTATAAAGAAAACAAGTCATATAAAATGAAAACTTGATCTAAATTTAAATCATAAAAAGATATTGAATGAATTAAATGTATTGCAAAATTTACCGCTTGCATAGTGTCGATATAATCAGTGACTTTCTTAGAATCTACCAAACCATATTTCTGCATCATATCTTTTGTCAGTTTTTCTTCCAATCCAGATTCCACCTAAAAACACCAGAAAATTAATATTTATAAACATATATTTATAAATATTAAATAATGCAATAAATAAAATATTTACTAATTTAAAAAAAATATATATAATTGAGGAACTTTATACCATATGCCGTGATCCTTACCTTGCCTTTCTTTATAGCAATGAAGATACCAATTGCTAACTCGGCTGCCATAATCACAACCAAGAAGAAAATGTACTGAAATAACAGTAAAAACGGTAAGAATAATTACATCAAATCATTCAAATTATGTTAGCCTTTTTAAATAACAAGCAGTTTAAATCAGTAAATATCTATGGATACAAATAATGCTTTATTATTAGAATAAAACCAAACAAAAGATTTTAAAAAACTTAAGTGCTTATTAATTTTAAATACCATGAGGAGAACCATACTCTTATAGAACAGTAATAGTATGTTCAGTAAAATATACCGCAAAAATAAACCAAATTATAATCAGAAACTTGTATGAATATGTTGAATGAAACATGATTAACTATATAATATCTTAAATTGTGGGTCATAAATTCTAGTAATTTAAATATTTTCTCCATCCAATTTAAATATCATTACAAAAATAATAAAATTTCCTTTTGGTGTTCAGGGTAAATAGTTTATTATACTATCCTTATTCATATACAGTAATCAGGCCTATCTATAAAATAGTAGTTCATACCATCGAAGAAATATAGACAGGAGTTTTATTCAAAGTTGTATACTACTTTATTAACCTCCATTCATGACAAATTTATTAAAATAAAATTATTTTCATGAACATTTAACAATGATATTCAATAAATAAATTTTAATAATATTTTACCATTACTCTATGAACCAGATTAGATAGTAATACAAATATGACAAAAAGAAACCAGCCAAGTTTGTTAATTTAAATGAAATACGTATGTACATAATCATAATATAGTAGTCATGAAATCAGGAACAGCAAATTAAGGTAAATTTTATAAACAGGAAGATATTATAATTATATAGTAATATGAACCAATAATTAAATAGCAAACAATACAAAAATAGAAGTGAGACAGTAGCTACATAATAAATAGACGTTAGATAGATTAGTTGACCCAAATACAAGTTCTTAATATTAATAATAAAATATAGCCATTTTTAAAAGTAATGGTTTTATTTAATTCATTTGAATTACTTGAATCAGTAAGTTAAAAACTGAGGAATCTGTAAAAAATATAATAGATATATTTTAAAAGTAACGCCACTATTAAAATTTTTTGAAAAATTTGAATCTAGATGTCTAGCACTATATTTTTTACCACTTATGTTAAATCAAATTGCATTTTTATTGACAACTGATTTCAAAACCTCACATTATTGTGTTTCATTTATATTATGAGCATATTTACGCATTTAATAATAGGAAATATTTATACTATAATTGGAACGGTGTCTACTCTTCCAATTTTGTAAACATGCTTCACAATATTACCATGCATTGATTTCCTGTGTAAGTGATTTGCATAAAACAGAGCACAGCTAAGCTAAAGCCTACTTAACTATATTATGTTTTTCTAAGTAGAAAATCAATTTCATAAAGCATTTGTCAAAATTGGTTGCTAGCTAATATTTAGCATATATAATAATATGTATAATGTAGTGTGTATTAAACTTGACAATATAATATAATATGAGAAACTTTTAGAGCGACATATTCTGTATGAAACAAAATTAGTTGCAAATGTATAAAATGCGCATTTATACAAAATTACAATGAGGATAAGCTGTATTCGCGGTAATCGCTGTAACACGAGTACCATTTTATCGTATCATCTGAAAAATAAAGCTGAACAACAGTGCTGTTGCTCGACAATGTCGCCACATAGCTATTATATTTGTATATCCCTCGAAGAACCATCATTTCCTGTTAACCCTATCAATACGATACACTACACTACACTATACTATAGTATTATAATGGCATCTATAACAGTAGTACATAGTACGTATACAGTCAAATATAGATACAAATGTATATCACAAATCTGTGTATGTATACCACATAAAACATTAGTAATTTCGGGAAATATATTTTAAAAGGTTGACAGGAAGTACCATAAAAGAGGAAACGCCACATCTATGACAACAAAACAATCAATAGCCTATTAGAAATAATCATCATTGTCAATTTTATTTAGTATAATATTATTAAATTTGTAATAAATTACAATTTAAATATCACATATTATACCACGTGCCAAAATTAATTAGTTTCGCGATATATGCATAACGTAATTGTGATAACAAGCCAATCCAATGCGTTATGCTGGTTTAATGATGAGTAACTGTTGAAATAATTAATAATTTCTGTTTTTATTATAATTTATACAGGACACCATGTATTAGTCATATATTATGTGAATTTGAAAACATTCACGTGGGAATGGCTTACGCGTTATGCTGTACGAAACTTACATGCAGCAAAAGTTTTCCATGATCTTTGTTAGTATATGTAAAAACCAAAATTGAATTCATTATTAGTTTACATTGTTAAAAAGGCTTGGGAACTATTACATTGGCTTGCCAATTAATTGGTTGGTTCGCGAGCCACTTTAAGATCAACAATACAAGCTCCCATGCCACGTTATAAGGCATGCCTCTTAACCAAGTGTTTTAATGCGCACGCAAGCCTATCGATCCAAATATTCGAAGTGTGACAAGCCCCTAAATTAGTAGGTTCAATTGGCATGCCAAAATATCGATATTATGCGTGAATTGGTTATCTTATAGTATGTTTGAATTTTCTCATTCATTTCTACAGGCATAAGAGTATTGATATATTATAATATCTATATTATAATCAACTTCGATATCATATTCAGAATCCAAAATTCACGACATCCATACAAATTTCTTTTTTTTATATTGATTTGAAATAGCTTACACTAACAGTAATCGTTTACGTTATACGCAGATAAAAGGTTGTGTATTTCTTGTAAACTAAATCATTGTTTGCAATTTATTATAGTAACATTATTTTTGGAACCAGTTAATTTCTTTTACATTGAAAATATTTGAATTATTTTAAATATTATTATATTTAAAACGGACTTTATAAAATTCAATTTTGTAATCGGGAGTTCCTCACGTTATATCACAATCTTTAAAGCAATCATATAGATTACAATAATTCTTCTTTTATTGATAATTTACTAAAACTATAGTCATTGAACAATAGAATTTAAAAAAAAAGTATGTGAAAAAGATCATAAGTACAACTGATTTGCTAGTTATTTTGTTAAATTAAATTATATAACACGATAGAAATGTTTTCAGTCCCTACAATATTAATAACTTAGAAATTTTTAATTATAAATTTTATAATTTATAAAAATACAAAATTATTCAAGGAATACAAGAATTATTTATTATTATTGTCAGACCTATGATTGAATACATCTATCTGTTAAATATATTATGTAAAAATAATAGAACTACAGACAACAAATTATTATTGCGCATTATTTCTACTCAATAGTGCACCAAAACCATCACTGATATTGCGCTGAAATAAACTTAAACGATGATATATACTAAAAATATGAATTGAGATTATGTTGTGTAACACAATAATTTCTCTTACAAAAATAGGTTCTGTAATCAAACGGGCTTTTTAAGTAATAAAACTAACGAATTTCTGAATTATTATATTTCATGTAGCTGGGCGTTATCATTTTCAATATTAAGGAAAGAAACAAAAAACTTATGACATTACACGAAGCAGTTGATCTGGGATCCGTTTCATAAAAATTATCAGTCCAGAATTATGCTTCCATAATTATCAGTAGAAATAATCGCGTTTTACTATCCGACTGATAATTATCAGTAAACTACTAATATTTTTTTCAAATTCTACTGGCGATATACTGTAGATGAAAATACTTTTCTGCCGATATACCTTATATCCAATAATAACTAAATCAATAGTACGCATATTACTTAAACACCGGATAATATGGTAATAAGAGAAAGTAAAATTCGATTCTGACATAGCTGACACTCTTCTTTTATTAACATTTTTATAAATAGTCTATATGTACATCTTTACTACTAAGCATCTTTTTTTTACTCTTCTTGGCAAGAAGAAGAGTCAGCATGATGAAAAGATGCCATTTGTCACTCTAGTTCGAGAGAAGATATCTTGTTTGGAAGATATGATGACAGTAAAGGGGTGACAAAAGATTCGAAGAAGGCTGCCTGGATTGAAATCCATTCGTCTCTTTTGGCAATGGAGATCAATGAATCTTTTCCCAGACTGGGTAAAGACTGGGGCTACCTTCGAGATGTACTGTGGAGAAATTTAGTGGCCAGCGCTAAGAAACACCTGGACACTAAACCACGTAAGATTGGACAAGGCCATAATGACTCATTATACTGGTCATTAATGACAAATTTCAATAAAGCTAATGATGGAATTATTTCGAAAAAGTCCAGTGGAACTGGAAATTATTGCTAACAAAAGTACGTATATAGGTATATATAAAGGTACATCAATAACAATTTTTAATATTTATTGATGACGTCAAGTTAGACATTTTGGTCAATTTAGATTGAGTAATTGTTATACGAAGAGATGACGTTTACAAATCTGGAAGAATCAGATTTTTGAGACAGAACTATGGAGAGTGGAAAAAGATGTAAAAATCAAGAATACAGACACTCAAACCAAAATGTAGTAAAATGTGTTAAATCATTTGTGTGGTAAAAATAATGACAACTATAAATAATTTTTTAAGTCGTTTAAACGTTCCTAAAATATCAATGATAGACATTCAAATATCTAAATAAGTATATTTAATTATCTGAAAATAAAGTGGTTTGTTTTTAAACCAGCACCAAAAACAATGTTCGTGAAATACAGACTTTAATTCATCGAACAAAAGGCATTTTAATGGTAGATAAACTATATTTCATGGTAGAAAAATCCAGCGTTACTATCCCTAATATTTTGATCGCTTTGATCTTATGGAATTGTAGAATGATGTTATCTTTCAAATCATTTCCTAATTCGGACAGCATGAATAGGAACCAGACAACAGAATAAAAGTGTAACATTTGTGAAAAAATTATCCTAGATAATACATTGAAATCGCACTATGCATGCTAAAAAAATCTATGAAATGCTTGAGTATATTTCTAAATGAAAATATAATTTCAACAATTGTCTAAATTGGTGCAACATATTTCATTAGCATGTTCATATAAAAGAAATTTTAAGTAAAAAATTCACATAATTATATAACATTTCCCGTTATAAAACAAATATCTGCAAAAACTGAATATACAGAAACATTTAGAGTTAAATACAGATAATGAGCTTTCAAATTTACCAGAAATTTTAATGACAGCTGCATCAAACCAAATACAATATCAGTAATCGATAACACTTTTATCAATAGTGAAATAAAGTTGCAGGGAACTTCTAAAACAAATACAACAGTGGAGGCACAGGGGTTTACCCCTAATCAAATTTATAAATAAGTAAACTTACGAAGCCGAGTAAGCACTGGCTTTCCCGAATAGCACCGCAACACCCGCAGAATCCGACCACGAA
Organism: Invenusta paracnida; assembly: GCA_036023295.1. Classification (NCBI taxonomy): domain Eukaryota; kingdom Metazoa; phylum Platyhelminthes; order Proseriata; family Coelogynoporidae; genus Invenusta; species Invenusta paracnida. The sequence goes on along the minus strand of JAYRBW010078006.1, from coordinate 12,046 downwards.
TATGATGCAGCCGAGCACGATGAGAGCGTAAGCCACATTCGTCAGAGAGCTATCACTCTCCATGACATTCTCTAGCATTTTGATTTCCTTATTGGAGGCATAAATAGCTCCAACAATGATGAGCGCTGCACCCGATAGCTGTAATACATAAGAAGTTTTTTATGAAACAAACTGTTATGATATCATATTGTCATAAATGAAATAATTTGAATAGATTTTTAACTATTGAAAGAGTTTGCCAGTGTTGTGTTGACTCCCATAACAATTAGCGCATATACAACAAAATTCTGATTTATTTTTTTACTCATCTAAATAACCAAACAAAAAGTAACATCGTGTTTGACACAATATGGTACTTTATTATATATAAATATAATTGTAAAAAAACAGGGCGAAAAAACAGGGCGAAGCAAAGTTTCCAATTAATGAGCACTAAATCGTCTACAACTAAAACAAAAAAGAGCAACAGAGAAAGAACTTCATAAAACGATAAAATCAAAAGAAACCTTATTTGAAGTTTATAGGTAAGCAGTGTATATATTATATATATCCCTAAAAAACGTTTTTATTTTATTGCGTTATTCATCTTTTTTCCATTAATAGTCCAAATCAACGAAGCTAAGGAGAATTTGAAAATAATTTTTTTAATAATTTAATGCCGCCATTTTTTTATAATTTTATGCCGCCATTTTTTTTACAAATAGAACAAAAGATATATACGTAAAATCAATAAATTAGAAAAAATGCATCTAGTTTCACAATTCTTATTGAAATAGCTTCATTTTTTTGTAGTTATGTTACTTACCAGAGTATCCATAAAAGTATACATGGAATAGTCATAAAAATCAAAATTAAACAAATTTTGTGGGAAAAATATTTTCACACCATTGCATTGGCTTCAAAAAATTACCAATTTTGGTAATTTTAAAATTAATTTTGAATAAAAATTAATTAATATATCACAAAACTGATGCATACTTTTATTCTCCCACCTATGCAGATTATGTGTACCAAATTTGAAAGCATTTGCTTGAAAATTGTACAAGTAGATAGCTCCAGAATATTCACTATTGTCTATTTTCATAAAAGCATATAGGCTAGTAAACACTGTAGGTCACATAAAAGTTCAAAAACATACAAATTTACAAATTTTTATAAACAATGATAGTAAATAATAATAATATGATTAGTGATACACAAAATGTGCTACTCAATGTCAACTTTAGTTTCCATAAAAGTTCTGAAGAATAGCTGCAAAAGATTCATGTACATGTATGTACGTATACTGAAATATGTAGGTACGTATACTGAAATATCATATGTACACTAAAACTAAAATAATCCAGCTCCATAACTGTGACCTTCTGCCAAAATCCTTTTGCTTTTGTTGACCAGCTTTCTTCTGTTGTCATGCAGCCTCTTCTTGTCACATAAATTGAAGTAATGTACTGCTTTAGGAGTGATTGATATATTCAGCTTTTTCATTTGTGCAAATAGGATGGAAGAACCCCACTGTTGTAACTTGCAACTGCTTCATATGCTGCAATCTGAACCTTCTTCAAACCACAAAACTTATGCTTTTGACATTTGTTCCACACAACATGATGGAAGCACTCATTATCATTTTGAGTGCCTCCCTTCAAACACCTTGATAGTAGCTCAGTTGAACTTAGTCTCTGATTAAAACAAATTAATTAAGCAATTAAAACAAAACAAAAAGTTATTTTCTTCATCTACATATCATAATTAGTAAAATAATAAAAATAAATTTTAAACAAATAAATTTAATTAAAAAAATTAAAAGGGATATGTACCCTTAATTGGTGTATTTACAAGAAAATTAGACAAATTTTTTAGTTATTATTTAAAAAACATAATATACGATATTCTAGTCCCTTTTAACTGACAATATTCTAGGTACATCAAAATATGATATATACTAATGTTACCATGTAATTTGAGAAAATTCCATTAACTAAAAATTCCATTAATTTTTTATATTTATTATTATTATTATTATTATTATTATGTGGTGCACGTTTAACTTTCTACTATACAAATGCGTTACAAAATACTCATGCAGTAGTTGATCTTTAAAACATTTTCCTACAAATCACCAGTTTTACTTCTGTTTTTAATTGACTAGTCTCACAACTATTTTTTATTCGTGCCAAACAAAATACTTCAATCGCAGTCAGAATTTTCATATTTGTATGAAATGTTACTTTCATAAATTAAACCTCGGTAATTGAAACCGTGTATATAATTTACGTACATAGGGCAATCGCAGGATTATATGATGAAACACTATATGACTCTGCTAACAAACCCATTACTTATAACCAACGCAAATGCACAGCGCAGATTGTCTGATAGCAGTATACCCAGATACAGAATGAAACGAAAATATTTTAAGGGTAGATTAGGGTTCTGGTCGATAATAGGACCAATAATAGGACACGATAATAGGACCCTAACCCTAACAGAATGCATGTATACACAGACCCAAAGACTAATCAAGGTATGGAAACACAGATTAGAAGGTAGTGTTCTAGCTAGGTACAAATTGGATTAGAAAAGGACATGTACGTACCATTTTTTCACGATGGATGGAACAAAACAGTATCTAAAACTAAGTACCGAATACAAAAAATAATTATTCAAAATATATATAATGTTATGTACCTAGGTAAATGCACCTGGTGAAGTGTACTGTTTGGTTTGCATAAAGCAAAATGTGATGTCATAGTTCCATTTAAATACATTCAAAACATTGAAATACTTTACATTTCACAAAAGAGAACAATCATTTTGGAGAATAAAAAGTTTGGAAATTATACCATAATGGACAATGTTACAATACCTCTTTTAAACACTAAATGGAAGCCAAATATGATATCTGATATATAACGGTACAAACATTACATAATACAAACTAAATCTATAAATATGTCAAATTCCATATGAAGATTATTTCGTTACATTAGAATTAATCACTTATTGTACACTTATTATGGTCAAAATGTTAATCCTATATAATATATTAATGCATTACAAAATCTATTCAGTAAATACTAAAGGTACATTATGCTATATTTTATGTGGTTTCATCCTTCTTCGGTATTCTATTGATTTTAGTCCTCATAACTGCGATAAATAAATGTCTATCAGTTTTTCTACAAGTAAATTGGTCTTCCTTATATCTATGAAATGGGAAAGCAAATGTTAAAGATCAGGAACATAACTTTCATTGCATTAACAAAGAGTTGAACGGAGATAATAACATGGTCAAGAAATGACTACCGTACGGTGATTGCTACACTGTTACAGGTAACTTAAAATATCAGTATTGGGTTTTCCATAAATATAGAAGTGTAACTTTTATTTTAAGCAACTAATCAAAAATAATTTATAAAAACTATTCCCATGTAAAATATTGAGTATATATATCCAAAACTACAGGGTGTTCAGTACAAAACTAGGAATTAGTATTTATCAATTAGTTAGTATTTATCAATTAATATTGATATATTTAATATTTATATAAATTGATTAATGAATACCTACATTTTGAAATTGATGAAGATATTGTTATATGTAAATCGATTTAATATATCTATTGATTTATATTTTAATTTACTAATATAAAGAAATTAGCCCTACTCTGGAATTTCCTGGTTTTTAACTGTATAATAAAAGTAGTTCAAAATATTAACTCTGTAAAAAAATTTGTTTTTGTTACAAAATACGCTTTATTCCAGAAAATATACATTTTTTATATTTGATATCTATAACGATTAGTTGTACAAAATATCAATAAAATTATAGTTACTATAATTACTGAAAGTTACTGAAGCAAAAATTTAGAAAATACCTATGCTATGATACATGTTTAATACATGATTTAAATTTTGAAAATAGTTTCAATGGAATGACTGATTGAGTTGAAATATAGCAGGAATAGTTCAGTGACATCAGAAATATTTAAACTAAATCGGATAGTGTTATAGGATGTTTATTGTTAGAGCTTGAATTTATGGTTTCCATTTTGGTCATAATTATGAAAGATTTGTGATGACACTTTTCACGTGTTACCTCTTTTGTGTTCATTCCTTTTACATATGGATAGTTCGTCTCTGCATAGTTATCGCTAGCATGATAAAGTTGAAGACGTATATAATATACGTATATTAATTAACATTATAATTACAAATTACAAGATATTGTCACTATTTCTGTAATACATATTAATAGTATAAAAATATTTTAAGTATCTTAAAATAATTCTTAAGTCTCATAGTGTACACACGAAATACTTCGCTATGTCATCTTTTCTTATAGCTTTATTAAACTGAAAATAGTAGTTAATTATTTCGACATTATACTCTATTGCAGCATATTACCATCCGAAAGTTATACAAGTATAAAAGATCTAGTATCTAATAAAGCTTCATACATAAATATGTACTATAACTCATTTTTTAAAAGCGATATATAAACTATATTTTTAGAATTTGCAAAAATAATGTTAACTTTTATAATAAATGTATATTTATATATAATATAACAAATATAATATAAATAAATATATATATATAATATAATAACAAATAATTTGCAAATTAAGATTCATTTTTGTTATTATTGCTTTGATAAATATATATGTAATAAATTAAATACATTCCATCAAATCTTCACACCTAAAATTATATCCAATAACAAAAAACAGACAACATGTATGCCATCTACATGCAATAAACAATTAATAACTCAATAGAGTAAACTTTTTATTTAAAAATTCAAACGTGTTAAATTTACTATCCAAACAACAAATTTAAATGTGCGGAATAATAAATAATTACAGAATAATTTTTGTGAAAAAGTATCGAAATTACGTCAATATGAAACTAATCAATGCGGTACAGTCGCTTCAGTGACATTAATTTATTAGGTTTCACTCATGAAATTAATGGAACTTACTCTAATTTTTAAAACCATATAATAGCATCTTGTAACTTCGTTCATTTTCGTTTTGAAGTGCATTTTTTCATGGATATCGCGTAAAATTTCAAAAATTGAATAACAAAACTTTCTAAGACGAATTTTTATTTTTAATTGGAATGTGGTAAACAAGGAATCATTAGAATTCATTTACACGTGTATACACTGCTGAGAAGTTTAATAATAGTAATGCAGTGATTTAGAACAATAAGTCAATGATGCGTGCATCAATGCACATATCATGCGAGCAATACAAAGGATGCATCAAAATACTTACCCAAAATACAATATTGAAAGCGAACAGAAAAAACTTCGCACATTTTGCACCGCATCCAATTGCCATTTTAAACTAATTTTCGAACTCAAGTCTGAAAAAAAGGATGACATAAAATTATTAAAGAGATCCCTACAAATACATGTTTCTCGATAAAGGTAGTATAAATATTCATGAAAACGGTTTATATCACATTGCCTAGAAGTAGATAGAATACACACACATAGAATAAATAATTGGTTAGTCATAAAATACGAGGTGCAAGGCTTTAGTCTGCACTGCATGACACATATACACCAAGCTATAAGCATACATATAGCGCCGTTCTACATATTAAAAATAGGCCACTTTTAGTTCAAAACTGTATGTACCCTCGTGGACACGATTACATGTGCCAATAATAGTTAACTAACACATAAATATAGACTATGCGGGAGAATTGGAGGAAGATCGTATGATTCAACCAAAATAGCAATTACCGACGGGGAGAGAGAAACTACAGAGGTTCGAATAGGGAATAGCTGCATGACGAAAGAAATGAAATAAACGCACAAACAGTATATCTTGTGTGGTGAACACGCCGGGCAACATAGTATTAAGCTAACTGCCATAAATCAGAAATGCGTACAAAATTTACTGTGGAAGCACGATGTAACGTGGGATTTAGTGTGGAACGAATCTATCGATCGGATATAATTCTCCATGAAATGATAGATATATCGAATATGCATTACAATTTATGGATAATTTGACATGGGAGCAATGTGTAGCATTCCGAAATTGTTTCACATAAACCTTTTTTATTTTATTTGACCACTAAAGTAATATTTTAAATATAAATGTAAAATGATTAAAATATCAGCAATATGTAATTACAGCATTAAATTTTGCAAATACAACTTTTTAAATATAGCATAAATGAAATGCGCATCTATTATTCCATACATTGTAACTATGAAAAAAAATGCACATCTATAAAAGTAACAAACCGTTTGTAGATCGATATAGAAGTTCACACTAATGTATTTCCCATACTAGTCGTATATAGCTAATATATAAAAAATAATCGTCATAGACCACTTAAATTTACAAAGAAACAAAATAAACAGCATTACAAATAATATATTTTGTTAATCAAAAAGTTGTTGACTTTTACAGATGTTTTTTTATATTTCAGAATGTATATGATGCTCTTAAAAATTAACTAAATATAACATCTAAACAAAACTTTAAAAAAAATAACAACAATAAACAGTGCAAAATAAAAAATATATTGATTTAAGTGATAGAAAAAATATATTCTGCTTACAATGTTTAATAAAACTCATATTTTGAAGACAGTGATATACATATATGTATATAAATAGGTGAAAATGTATGTTCGATATAATATATCCATATTTGAAATAAACATTTTACTCTACTAAATAGAGACATTTCTATATAAATCGAAATAAAGATTTTAGTGTAACAGATTCTTTTATATACCCATGTTTGATAGAAACGATTTGACTAATAATATTGTTACATCTGCTTATTGATAGTTCATTTCTATTACAAGGTGCTATATACAATGTTAACAAAACAAATAGGAAATATGTGCATTATAAATATTTTTGTCATATAAATGGTGTATTAAATATAGATATAATTATCAAATGGTCAAAGCTATAAAGTAAATTTTATAAATGTTCACCATCGTTATAGGCACCCAACTGCTGCATCATTGAACTTTCCTATAAAAAGATATATTCCCCACGATTTGTTAATAGTTATATGGATTACGGGCAAGAATAAAAATCCTTTTCAGATTTCCCTATAAAAAGACAATCATAATTATATATTTTTTCTATAATATATAAATGAATCAATATTTACTTGCATAAACATAGAATGCTATCAAAAATTGTGTAAAAATTTGAAAAAGTAATTATCATCAAGAAGTTAAAATTAAAACATTTTTTTTCTAGATTTTTAATCATTGCAATAAAAAATAATAAAAAATATATATATATTGAGGTTTAATACATTTTTTTCTGTAATATGTTAAATAAGTACTATAAATATACTCATTTTTTAAATGAAAAGTTGACCACAATTGCAAAATGCACAATATATTGGAATGGAAATATTTGAGATTGCCATTCTATCTATATACAACCCAAACAATTAAAAACGCCACCCTTATAAACTTTTCGGTTTGTGCAATTACAACATTTTAATGATGTATAGCATAACTAGGCTTTTTTCCTCTATTTGTGCAATTACATTAGCGGCATGAACATGTAATAAACACAATAAGTCTCACTTTCAGTACTTAACGGCTCTGCCATGTGCTGCAATCACAAGTTGACAGCATCTTGGAATTAAGTCCAGGTTGTTGATCAGCTCTTGAGGGAGTGCTTCCCATACTTGCTGAGCTGCTGCCTATAGGCCATTGAGACCATGCACTTCCCTGACATCGATCTACTGCTGAATGTGCACCAACATGTCCTCAATTGAGTTGAGATCTGGCGATTGGGCAAGCCAAGGCATCACAGCAATGTTGTTCTCCTGAAGAAAGGCTTGTGTTCTCCTGGCAGCATTATCCTATTGAAACATGATCTGCCTTCCAAGAAAGTCAAGAGGCACCAGATGCTGCTCCAGGATATGTGTAGGTTGCTGTCATCAGAGTTGTAAAAGCAGACCAAAGGGCATGGACCATTGTGAGAGAAGCCTCCTCAGAGGTCTACTTTTTCTCCAGAAGAGTGGACTGTTAGGTGCAGCTACGAATTTTACATTGTGGTAACCACGTGTCATCTCTACAGCCCTATCACTAAGTGAATGGGGCTCTCATTGGAGAAAAGGCACATTCTCCACTGATGGATTGTCCAATTTCAACATTCTCAGCCCATGCCAACTTTGTCACACAGTGATGCACAGTAAGTAAGGGCTTGCATCTTGCAATGCAACCTAACAAACCATACTTCAGATTTTTTACTGTCATGAGTCTGGAAATTGACACGAAATTCCAAGAACCATCTTTGTCAAAGTTGACAGGCTACAATGCATGGGTTACCTGAACACATGCGGATGAGTGTACAGTCTTGCCTTAGGTTGGAGATGCAAGGTGTACCAGTCCTTAGAAGGTCAGCTACACTATTGGTCTGCCAGGTATTTGCTCAGGAGTCTCTGGATCGTGTGCCAGTCAACATTAAATGTGTTGGTAAGCTGCTGGTTAGAGTTACCTGCATGCTGACAAAGAGCAACAATCTGAACTTATTAAATTCTACCACACAGCTATTTAATCACTTCATTGTCCAACAAATGCATAACTATAGTGGAGAGAATGTTGCAATTCAACCTCATTTCTCTAGCTATAGCTGGACAGGAATTGTCCATGTGTATGTACAATCAGCAAGCAGCCTTTTTAATTGTCATGCCACTAATGTAATTGCACAAATAGAAAAATATATAGGGGTCGGCATTTTAAATTGTTGATGTTGTATATTGATTAATTTCTATGGTCACTACTAACTTATATATTTTTTAAGATAGAAATGAGTCTTGATGAGTCTTTAAAGCAACTCTAAATAAACAATAGACTTTGATGTTTGACTGGAATATAAAACAAAGTAGGGTTACTGCAAGATACCTTGGATCAGTACTAGCTTGAGCTATAACTAAGAATTGTTATCTGCCTTCCATTTAGAACTCACTTTGTGGGTTGAATTTTGAGTACATATTGAAAGTTTCCATGGATAGAGCTCATATTAATTGGGCATTTCATAAATCTGTACTAAGAAATATTCAAATACTGTTTCTCATTATATTTCAACAGGATTCAAAAGTCTACATGTTGTGTATAGGTTATTTTAATGAGGAAACTCTGTTACTAATTGACACTTTCACTCAATATGTCTTATTTGTGGTATTTATTTAAAGACTCTCCTGACAGAAGCAGTGTTTGACGAAATAACCTAAACATTATCAATTCCCCTTAAGTTTGTCAATATATATGGCCTGAAAATTCCATGGTAGTGCAATGCACATTCAAATTGTGGACTGAGCTATTAAGAAACTTTTAATCTAATAAGTTAGTCAAAAACTAAAATCTTTATCTTCTAAAAACATAAAAAATGCTGCAGAAGACTTATATTTATTTGCAAAGTTTTTAAATTTGTCAAGTCAATCAGTGATGTACTAATGCCTTTATTAGTCATATACTAAACTGATAGTCCAAAGATGCCCTTTCTTGAAAATGACTGGTGACAAATTTAATTAAACTAGGATTTAATTACTACAAAGGTTTATATTAGCAGATGCTTTAGTTTACCAACTAGCAATTTGATATCCTCAAAATTTGATGTCTCAAAAAAGTAATGTTGGCTTTGCAGAAAATCAACAATTTTAAGAAGCAAACTATTGATATTCAAGCATGATTTTTATATGCAATGTTAAACATTTATTTTAAGCAAATGTAATAGAGTTAAGGACTTTTTGATATTCTTTTGTCAGATATGTGAATTGTTTGCCACTTACAGTAAAAAAATGAAAGAAACACAGTATGTAAGCAGATGTGAAACTTATTGCAAGAATTCAATGAATCAAGCTAAATATTTTGTGATAAAGCATCCATTGAGTTTTCAAGGTTGTCAAAATGATTGATTGCATGTTTACTGGTCATGGTTCTGTAGAAGAGGTTCTGAACTAATAAATAACTGATTTGTGCAAACATTCAGTCAAAGTTGGAAAATGAATTGCCCAACAACAAGTACATGATGCAATAACACATTCAGGAAACATTATATATATATACCTATATATATATATATTTTTTTAATATGTAATTGTGTCTATGATAAAATGCTGGTGTTTAATACACTATTATAGTTCAGAAATTCAAGATCAATGTGGTTACTGATTTAAAGGTAAAATGACAGAACTTATATTCCTTGATCAAAAAGCTCTCCCTGTATTTGACACAAGGCATTTATTGTCAAAAGCAATGCTCTCCATGAAAAGGTCAAAGAACAAAAAGTAAAGCTTCTTTCAAGAGTATGATCAGCAAGAGAAAACTGTAATTAATATGCATTCAAATTTATTCAAATTTATTCGGTTCTTGTAAGCTCTGATGCCAATTTTGTCATGAATATTAGGTGAGTACACTGGATGATACTGTAAAAGCTTTAAGAAAAAAATGTAAGTAACATGTAAACTAGTTTTACAATTGTGCTTTGATATAAATACAATATTAAAACAAAAGATTCTAGTTAAATATTTGAAATTCTTACTATAAAATAATACTGATACTATACTCCACCATGAATTTTCCAATACAATATAAAACACTATTAAATACACTGATTAAAATTTGTATATGTCAATAAATCTTTTTTATGTTATACCAAAAGATAGCTAACTTTTGGTATTGTACGGGTTCTAAATGTGTAAAATTTGTATTAATTAACAAAGGAATTTTCATGTAGTGATTAAAATAGTAGATCATGTAGTATTTAAAATATTAATTTACTTTATACTGCATGTGTGACCAGTATGGGTCTTTTCACAATGAAAATATTTAGCTTTAAAAACCAGATCAATGAATTAAAAGCTTGCTTCAAATTAATTAAATAATTCTATTTTTAACCAGTTTCAAAGTATAGATTTCTGAGCCATTAAAATGTGTACACATTTAGAAATAATGAAATGCCAGCAATCCATTGGCATAAAACTAAACAGATATTGATACTTTACAGTTAAAAATTGTATTTTAAGTTAACATAAATATGTATTTAAAGGATTTCTGTGTATTGTTGCCTAAAAGTACTATGTCAAACAGTGCACTAATAAATATTTGATCTTAAATCAATCAACTTAGGACTATTAGTATATAAATAACTTAACTGAATATATAAATGTCTATATAAAATTAATCAAGTTTGTTTTCATTGAAAAAATTAAGATATCTGTAGATTTGAAGAAAGATAAACATTCTACCAATCAACATTTTACTTCAAAATATATTGTTAACTATAGCTATGTATATATGCAATATAGTATAAAAGTATATTACAATAAATTCCTTTATTTCTAGTTACAGGTTATATTTAATTTACAATAGAAATAAATTGTAGTAAGATGACATATGATGAAACTTCTATTTAACACATTTAAAATTATCTTTATAAACATGGTTATTATAGCATTTCCTTAAGCTAAATATGTTTTCATATACAATCTTTTAATCATTATAAGATATTAAGTTATTATTATTTATTATTAAGTTATATAAATTGTTTTCAGAAATAACATATCCTACCCATAACTTTAAAAAAAGGTATTTCTAACTTTCTTAACTATTTTTTTTTTCATTCAATGTTTTATTGAAAACACTTATAGTTGCTTAATATTAATAACCTCGGTTTTTATGAAATTTTAAAGTTGCATAATCATAAAGTTAAAAATTAAACATAAGAAATCATTAAGTTACAAGATATCACAAAGTTGTAGTTTAAAAAGCCTGGATATTGTACAGATTTGATTTTTAAATTATTAAAAAAATAATATTTACATTAAAAAAGTTCAATTAATGTGTTTTCAGGCAAAATAACAGATCATTTTGAAATTTCCAGAAAGGTAATAATGAAACCCTAGGACCCCTACAAGTGTTCCCCCAGATGATATTTCACTTACGTAATTATCTTAACACTGTAAATCGCAATATGTATCGGTCTGTCTTGGACCTGATAATAAATTGTTCTGGCGAAATCATTCTCCAATTTCGCAAGC